>JAODAL010027609.1:0-54648 GCA_025379985.1 Phyllomedusa bahiana | reverse complement strand
ATGGGGTGCCCTCAGCAACTGGGGCCCAAAAACATAAATCAAAAATTCGGGCCTAAATCATCTTGATGAAATCAAACAATAAAACCATTATCGGGGAAACCCCGGATCCCTTTTTGTCTGTAATACCCCTTTCCTGCTGTGCTAAAGGGTTCCCTCAAATAAAATGCGGGCTCCCTGGGCGGGAAAAAAACCTCAGGGCGTAGCGGGCGAGCTGGGGGTCTTTTCTTTCCATTTTCGGATACCCAGAACCCCGTTTTGGGCCCCGGAACATTTTCCAAAAACATCAGGGGTTGAGACGCAGAAAATTCGTGCACCCATGTTTCTCAAGCCCGGCCCTCTGTGTGCCCGAAATTGTTGCCCCTGCAAACATTTTTTTGGTGAGGGTAAAAAAAGGGTTTTGCCAAAAAGGGCCCCCACCCATTGGGCTTCTGCCACAATGCTTGATGCTCCCGCTGGGCTGGGGCTTTTTGGGGGCCCTCTCCCTGAGCCCAATTGCTCCGTTTTTTCCCAACCGGACATTTAAAAGAACGTGAAGGAATGCAACAATTTCCCATTAAATTAATCAGCAGGTCCCCCCAAATTTCCCTAAATTTTACTCTCTTTTTTGGGGTGGGGGGAAGAAAGTGCGGGAGTTTTTTTTTTGTACCGGGGACCCGGATTTGGGGCCCCACCCAATAACTGTTTTTTTCCTTTTTGATCCTTAATGCGAAAATCATTTTTGGAGGAAAATGGGGGGCTTTCCAAGTACTCATGTGGAATGGACCCTTGATTTCCTAACCCTCGGGTCAGGGCACTAGCAAACTATTTTTCCCCATCCCTCCTCCCCCCAAATCCATCCCCAACCTTTTTTTCCAAGGGGGGGAATGCCCTAACTGGGTGCCCCAGAAAAACCCTCATCCTCCCCCCCCCCGTTTTTCTCCGGAAACACCCTTCAAAAAAAGCCCGCTTCCTCAGATATCACCCTAAAGAGTAAGGCGCCGCCTTGAAACAAAAAGGCCCCCAACCACTCCCCCTAATGAAGACCAAAAAAAGTTTGAAACTGTCGGGCCCCCCGGATTCGACGGAGAAAAAAGGCTCCGTGTCCCATCTGTGTCCGCTCCCCCCTCCACCCCCTGGGGGACCGGGATGTTTCAGGGGGGGCCCGACATCTTTCCCCTTTGAAAAAAGGGGTTCAACCACAATGCTCATGATAAAAAGGGGCTTTGGGCCCCCGCATTTACCTTTTTGGGGTGTTTTCTTCAAATCGGGCAAGGGGGTTGAAAGACTCTTTCCCCTTTCCCCCACCCCCTCGGGGGCTCAACACTCCGGGGGTCCAAAACCCGCTGCTTTTTTCAGGCCATGTGTCACTTCGTACTGTCTAAGGATTGTGCAACTGCCAACAACCCGGGGAAAACCCAAGTGGAGGGTTAATTCCAGGGGGTTTTGCCTTTTCACCCGATAAAAAGGGGTTGAGGGGGACCCGACTGACGCTGAAATGCAGCCAGGGGGGAAAGCAGGTGCAAACCCGGGGGAAGTGGTGAGCTCAGACCTCGAGCCTTCCTCACAGGGCACCCCAGACCCGAAAACCAAATTAAAATTTTTTCTGGAGCCCAAGGGTTTCATGCGTGGGGCCAGGAAAGGGGTTTTGTTGGCCCACCTACCGATCTCAAGGGGGGCCAGGTTTTTTCAAAACCGTTATCGCACACCACCTTGCCGGGCACAAGTTTTTAACCCCCCACCAGCCCCCCGCCCCTCTTGGGGGAAAAAGCCGCCACAGCTCCGGGACCTGTTTTGGGGGAGGTCCCCCAAGACAGTTTAATTTCAACTCGGCCGGGTTTTTCCCAAAGGGCCCACTGTTTGCACCAGGGGAACCCTTGGGGGGAAAGGGAACCCCTGCACCATTTTCCTGGGGTTTTTGGAAAGCGGGGCGCCGAGCCTGAGACCCCAACCTTACCACCAGAAAACACCCCCCCACCCTCCCCCATGAGCGGGTTCACAGAAAATATACCCCTTTGGGCCCGGGGCTTACTTTTTTCATAACCCCGGGGTCAGATGGACTTTTCCGGAACAATGCAACAACCCCCCTTAAAAATTTGGGGGATGACACAAGCTGGCCGGGGCAGGGACGGTTTTTTCGGGAAAAAGAAACCCCTTTTCGGCACCCTGGTTTTTTTGGGGCACCAAAAGGCCAAATTTTAGTGGCGGAACCCTCTTGTCCCCCAAAAGGGAAAGGGCAACTTTTTTTCAAAGGGCCCAAAACCCAAACCAAAACTTTCGGGGTTTTTGGTTTTGGAGGGTTTTTTGGGTTTTAAATGTTTTTTTTCTGCCCCCAAAACCCGGGAAAAACAAAGGGTTTGGGCCTGCAAATCTGGGCCGCTGTACCCGGGCTTAAAAAACGGGGGGGGAAAGGGAGAAGGGTGGGAGGGGTTCCTGGGGGGGCGGGTTGGTCCCGGGGAAAAAGGGTGGGGGGCCCAAGCGGGGGCCTGACCCTTTGACCAATGACCCCTGAGAGACGGGGAAAGGGCTGGGGAAACCGCTTTGGGGGTTCGTTGGCGGGGGAGAGGACGGGGGCAGAGAGGGGGACAGTTTTGGGAACCCCCCCGGGGATAAAGGGGGCCCTTTTTTTTGGGCCAAAATGTTCCCTCCTTTTTAAACCTCATGCAATCGCTGCATGTGACAAATCATTTTGGGGGGTTTAAAAACATTTAAATTTCTTCCCTAACTGAGTTTTTTAAGGGGAAAAGGGCATTTAAAACCGGGTTTAATCAGAGGCTTGCTCAAAAAAAGGCCCGGGTTTAAAGGGGGTCCCCCCTTTTCGAGGGCGATAAGCAGGGGGCGATTTTTCCCGGGCTGAGGGGGGCTGGGGGAATAATCTCACCCGGACTTGTGCCCGCCCGCCCTCAAAACCTTTTTTGAGGGGGGCCCCCCGTACCTGACCTCCCCCTACCTCCCCTCCCCCCTCCAGGGGATGGAAGTTCTCCCCAAGAAAAATTCTCCCTGAAAAGACCACTTTTATCCGCAAATCTCATCATCCCCTCACCCAAACAACGGGGACACCCCCTTCCTCCCTGACTTTTTCTTCATCCGGAAAGCTGGGGGGCTAAAACAACGGGCCACTCCCCAGGCGTTGCCGACGCCCTGGGGATTTGGGGCGACTGCCCGGGTTTTCCTTTCCTTCCTCTGAGGGATCAGCAAGGGGGCCCCTCAGAGCAGACAAAACCCAAAACCTTTTTTTGGGCCTCGGATTTTTTGAAATCCCCTTCTGACCCCAACCGCTTTTTTTGCCCAATCAAAGAGTTTTTTCAGAAAATTTTATTCACAGGGGTGGTACCGATTTGACTTTTGGGGCTCCCTTTGTTTCAATTTGGAATGGGCGGATGATGGTAAAGATGATGACTTTTGGGTGGCCGTGAATGGGGGGAAATGAGGAGAAAAGACTGCGGGTTTCATTTTGCTTTAAAACCACTGAAAACAGATTGGCAACGCTTTTCGCTCCCTAAAAATTCACGGGGAACCGCCCTAACCCGATGTCATAGACAGTCCGCAAACCCCGACGATCCGCGGTTTTTGCGGGGTTTTTTCACCATAGGTTACGTTTTTAAAAATCGCCCAAAGTTAAAAACCCGGAAAGGGTTTTTTTATGGTAAAACGAAATTTCCAATCAGCGATAAAAAAGGGTTTAAAAAACTGTGCATCATCTAAAAAAGATCGCCCCCTTTTTTTTCGGGTTTCCTGAAAAATTTTGGCGGCCAGCAAACAAAATTACAGAATAGATCCGGGGGGTTTAAAAGATTTTGTTTTGCGAGGGCATGACCGGGATGGGGAAATGTTTGGCGATTGGCAAAAAAAATTCACAGGGCCCCTCGTTTTACATAAAAAAGCTTTTCCCTTTTTTTCACCCCTAAAGTGCCCTCTCAGGTTTTAAAAGGGTGGAACCCTGGGCTTCTCCCGGGGCCCCCCAAAACAGCTCAGGAAAATTAGTTATTTTTTTCCCCTAAGAAAACCTTTACTTTTAACTGTGTTTCCTTTTAAATTTGGGTTTACTTTTGGGGTTTAAAAAACATTTTAGGGTAGTTACCTAGGGGAATTTTAAAGCAGAATTACCCTTTAAAAAAATTTTAACCCCGGGCTTAACGGGGTGGGGGGGGGGGGGGGGGGGGCCCCCGGGGGCGGGGCCGAACACAGACTAGCTCAAATCTTTAAAGAAAACTGGATAAAGTTCCCACAAGATTTTAGTGTAGACATTGTATTTGGAATATCTTTTTTAAAAAACGGGTTTTGCTTTTTGAAAAAATTTCCCTGGATTTTGGGCAGCCTAAAATTATTTGGATAAACATCATTTTAGTAACGCGGGCCCTCTTTGTTTTAGCGAAAAACCCCCCAATTTTATTATCAGTTACATTTCAGAAGGTGTTTTTTTTAAACCCATTACCCCCTGTGCCCGGTTGTTATACCCAAACCCTTGAATTTAAATTACAAACCACCCAATTTTTTTATTTCAGCCCCGGGGGGGGTTTTTTTTTGGTTTGGCCAAAAAATTCCCGTGAAATCATACAAAAAACATCACAGTTACGTTTTTTTTTTGACTTTTGCCCCACTCAGCAGTTCTTTTGGACTTTGAATCACAAAATCTTAAAAAAAGGAAATTTCCCAAATTCCCCAAAAGGTAAATTTTGGAAAGGGGGGAAAAAAAACCCGGGTTTATTAAAAATCAAAAACAAAACAGGGTTGTTTTTTGATTTTTGCGCCCCCCAGCCATGTTCTTTTGGACGAAAGCACCCTAAGAAAATTTAAAACACCCAATTCTATTTTCCCCAAAAAGGTAAATTTTAAAAGGGGTGAAAAAAATACAGTTTTTTATATAAAAAAACATAAATTTAGGGTTTTTTTTTTTGAATTTTTTTGCGCCCCTTCCCCCCAAACTGTTCATTAAACGCAAAATCTCCCAAAATTTTAAAAAACCGAAATTTCAAATATTCCCCCACGGTTTGAATTGAAAAGGCCCCCAAAAAATAAAAGTTTTTTTTATAAAACTTTAAACAGTTAGTTTTTTTTTGGACTTTTCCCGAAACCCCGCACTGTTCATTGGGGCAGCATTAAGAAAATTTTTAAAACCAGCAATTTCTTTTTTCCACCACGGTGAATTAAAAGGGTTTGAAAAAAAATACATTTTTAATTATAAAAAAACATAACTTACGTTTTTTTTTTGACTTTTGGGGCGCCTCAGCATGTTCCATTAAAAAAACGAAACCCATTTCGTAAATTTTTAAAAAAGAAAACTATATTACCCCCCACTAAATTTAAAAAAGGTGCAAAAAAAATACCCTTTTTTTATTATAAAAAAAACCCCCCCCCCCAAAAAAATTTTAAAAATTTGTTTTTTTGACTTTTCGCACCCAGCACTGTTCATTGACCAAGGCATTTTCGTAAATTTAAAACGGGAAATTCTATACACCACGGGTTGAATTAAAAAAGGTGAAAAAAAATACAGTTTATTATATCAAAACATAACAGTTAGGGTTTTTTTTGGAATTTTTTTTGGGCCCGGCATTTCCAAGCCTTTTCCCTTGACGCAGCACAAACTAAATTTAAAACAAGAATTTAAAAAACCCCCCCAGGTAAATTTTTTAAAGGTGAAAAAAATAACTTTTTTATTATATCAAAATAAACATTTTCGTTTTTTTGATTTTTGCGCACCCCACACTTTTTTCATTGACGCAAATTTTCTTAAACGTAAATTTTAAAAACCCAAGCAATTTTAAAATTAAACCAAGGTGAATTAAAAGGTCCCAAAAAATACATTTATTATTAAAAAACTTTAACAGTTATGTTTTTTTTTAAATTTTGCCCCACCCAGCATGTTTTTGCCCGCAGCATTAAAAAAAAATTTTAAAAAAAGCAATTTATTTTTCCCCCACAGGTAAATTTAAAAAATTTGCAAAAAAATACTTTTTATTATTCAAAACTTAACTTTAATTTCGTTTTTTTTTTTGATTTTTGCGCCCCCCACATTTTTCATTGGGCAGCTTTTTTAGTAAATCTTAAAATAGCAATTCTATTTTTACCAAAAAGGTAAAATTAAAAGGGTGCAAAAAATACAGTTTATTAATAAAAAATTAACATTTACGTGTTTTTTTGACTTTTGGGGGCCCCAGCCCCTGTTATTGACCCCGCATCTACAAAATCTTAAAATAGAATTTTTATTTTACCACAGGGGGAATTTGAAAGGTGCAAAAAATCCCGGTTTTAAAATTCCCAAAAAGAATAACAAATACGTGTTTTTTGGATTTTTCCCCGCCCCAGTTTTGTTGAAAGCCCCCTTGCATTTTAATTTTAACCCAGAAATTTTTTGTTTTGATTAGGGGTATTTGGAAAAGCGGGTTGTTTTGGGGTTTTTAATAAAGAATTTTTCCAAAAACTTTTTCCCCATCCCTTTCCAAAAATTTTTATATTTCTGAACAGGAGCGAAAGCAGGGGTGGTAAAGCGACCAAAAGAGGGGGGTAGAAACATGGAGGTTTTAAAAGGTAAGAGAAGGTGCCCCCTTCCAGTGCTTGCGACAACACGCATCCCCAGCGGATCTTTCCATTTTGCGGGCCCCGCCCGGGCCTGTAAAGGGCCTGGGTAAGGGGCCCCTGGGGAAATTCAAAAGAAAACCAAAAAATCGTCCCCCAATCGTCCTTAAAGGGGTTTAAATTTGAAAAACCTGCATCTAGCAGTCTTACCCCCTCGCCCCTGCAGTAAAACGGCCCCAAAAAGGCCCTTTCATCAGATCAAAAATCCGCCCCACATAAAAGCACCCCAAATGTAAAACCGTAAAAACCCACCATTTGGGGAAATAACCCCATTTTTTCTAAAGGGACCTCTTTGATAAAAAAAGGGGGTTGGGGTCAGGGGCTTTTGTTAAAAAGATAAAGGAAGGATGATTTAGTTGCTCTGACCCCCCTTACTAAATGCCCTTAGGGAGGTGAAGGAAAGGTTCAATTCGGCAAAAACCCGCGGGCGGCTTCCAACCCCTTGCATTTGCCCCCTTCCCTTGTACCCCCGCAGTTCTGGATGCAAAAATTCAGGACCCCCAAAGTCCCATTTTTTGATGATGTTTGATGATGAAAAACCCAAAATGCGGACCCATCCTGGTCTTTCCCCGCAAAATTTGGGTTGCAAAAGCCCCCTTCATCAGGGGCCCAAAAGGGGAAAAAACGAGGGGGAAAATCCCCCCCAATACGGGTCCCCCAAAAAAAGGGAGAGGGGCGGGTCCGCAAAAAAGTCCGTAAATATGTTTCCCCGCCACCCCACGGTAAACGAAAACCCCCGCTCCTCGCTTACGCCGCCCAAAAAGGTTTTCCAGGCCCCTCAAGCCTGGGCCCTTTTTTTGACACCCTTTCTGTTTCCCACCCACGATGTCACATGCCCCCTTTTGCCGAAAACCGCATAAGTAGGGGAAAAGCCCTTTAAAAGGGGTTAACCCCCAACCAACATGTCCCCCCGTCAAAATCCCGCGGATGCATGATTTAAATGGGGGGAACTTTTTGGCCCAAAAAAGGCAGACCGACCCCAAACCCCCAAACCCACTGCCCACCCCCTTCGGGTTCCCCCCGCCCCCCTTCCCCTGCCACCCCCCAAGCTTTTTCCTAAATCCCCTTTTCTCTCAGAGTCATGATCAGGGATCAGCCCCCCTTCCCACCCCTCACCCGGCCCGCCCCGAGTCCCACCAGCACCCCCAGAGCCCCAAATCCTACCCCCCTTCCCCTTTCCCCCCAGTTAAAAATTTGACGCCCCTGCCCCGCCGAATAAACCGGCCCCCCTATCACCCACCCCTTTGTTTTCCGGGTTTTGGGGAGCAAAAAAAAGAAAAAATTTTAACCCCAAAACCTTTCCAAAAGCCAAAAAGCCCTAAACGTCGGCATTGCCGGGTTTTTGGGCCTTGGAAATTTTTGCCTTTTCCGCCCGGGTGGAAAAACGGGATTGGGTTTCCCGCCATTCAGGGCCCCTCGCTTGCCCCCCAAACCAAATGCCGGAAAGGAAATTTTTTTTGCCAAAAACCGTCCCCTCCCGGGCCCGCACGTGTCTTTAAAAAATTTTTTCAAGGCGTTGTTGCTTTCTGTGCCCGGGAAAAAGGGCCCCCAATCTAAACCCCCGGCAAAATGGCAAAGTAAGCACGTCCAAGGCCGCTAAAACTCTGTGCCCCAGCCCCATTTGGGGGGTAAACGGGTGGATGTTTGGGGGGTTTTGGACCGGTGGCTTCGGGCTTCGGGCACGCTCTTCAAAACCGCAGGGGATGGGGGCAGGTCTTTCCCCCCAAGGGTTTCCCTGGTGCATCCCCGGTTCCAGGGGACACCAGGCCGGGGGTTAAAATTTAATCTCCCTTGGAGCCCAATCCACAACAGGCCCAGGAGCTGTGGACGGCTCTAAGCAACCGGGCCCAAAGCGCTGGCTGGGTGACAAAAAACCCCGGGTCCCGGCAAGGTGGTTTTCGATAACGGGGCGAAAAAGCCGGGCCCGGGCCCCCTTAAGTTCGGTGGGGCTGGAGCACATCCCTTGGGAAAATTGTATAAACCCTTGTCTTTCCAAAAAAAAAATTTTCAAAAGAGCTACCCGGGCCGGGAAGGGCCTCCCTAAAAAAAGGTTTGAATTTGGGGGGGTTTCGCACTTCCCCCCGGGTTTCCCCCCCACCCTCCCTTTGTCCCGGGGTTGCGTTCGCCCCGTTTCGACCCCCCCGGTCAACCGTCTCATTGTTGCCCTTGGCAACCCTTTGGAATTCCCCCCCCCACATCCCTCCACCCAAATTTTTGGCCCCCAGCGCAATGCCATTACCGTACTAAGTGACAAAATGGCTGACAAGCACCCCGGTAGGGCCCTGGGGTTTTAAAAACCCACCGAGAGGGGGAGGAGGGGGAAAGCCCTTCTGAAAACCATTTTTTGGGTTTTTTGGGAAGAAGCCCCCAAAAGGGTTTCAGTCCCGGAAAAAGGGCCCTTGTCGAAATGGGCTTTTGGGGTGATTTTAGTTCTGGAACGATCTTGGGAACACCCCGAAAAAAAACGGGGCCCCCCCGGGACGGAAAAGGAGGAAAAGGGGGAAACAAAAATGCGGCCCCACGGGCCCTTTCTCCCCCTTCCCCAAAAACCACAACCCCCAAATTTTTTTCCCCAATTTTTTAAATTCGGTCTTCTTTTGGGGAAAGTGGTTCGGGGTCCAGAGCTAGTGCAAGGGGGCGCATCAGCTCTCAGGGGGGGTTTCATTTTCAGGCCAAGTCAGGGCTGGGGTTGAAGCGGGTGCCGGAAAAGGCAAGCGGGGGAGGAGGAGGAGGAGGAAGGGTTTTCCCTAGACCCCGGATTTTAACCGACGTCCCCCCCTTTGGAAAGAGGTTGGCGGCGAATTTGAGGGGGAAAGGAGGAGAGAGGAAGATCATTTTTGCAAAAGTTGGGCCCTCGCCCCAGAGGCTTGGGAAAAAGGGTCCATCTCTACATGAGTTTTTTGGGATGCCCAAATTTCCTCCAAAGGGATCCTCGCTTTAAGGGCCCCAATCAAAAGGAAAAAATTTTTTTAAATGGGGGGCCCCCAACCCTTGGACCCCCGGTTCCCAAAAAAAAAAATCAGCATTTTCCCTTCCCCCCACCCAAATAGAGAGAAAAATTCGGATAAAAGGGAAAAGACCTTTTTGATTGTTTCAACTGGGAGACATCTGTTGCTTTTGGGGCTTCACTTTTCCCCCAATTTTCACGTGGGAAAAACATCAGGAGGGGACAGAAAGAAGAGTCCCAAGTGGGGCCGTAAAAGGGCAGAAAGCAGGGAAAGGTGGCAGAAGTAAGGGGTTTACCTCTGGAAAATTTTTTGTTTACCACCTCCCCAAGGGAATGCAATTGCAGGGCACACCCCAAAAACACAGAGATCAGTTTAAAGATCAGGGTTTGCACGCCCTATTTTTTGCGTTTAAAAACACGGTTTTTTTAAATGTGTTCCGGCCCAAATGGGAATTTTCTGGGTACCAAAAATGGACGAAGGGCCCCGAGCTGGCTCGTCACCCCCCATAGAGGTGTTGGGTCCGCCCAGCAGCCAGCTTTCATATTGAGCGAACCCTTTCCCGGGCAAGCTGGGGGTCTTTAAACAGAAAAACCACCCGGGTTTTTCCCAAGATAAATTTTGGATCGTTTAACTTTTTTTCATGATGAATCAGGCATGGACTTTTTATATTTTTGGGGCCCCCAATTGCCGAGGTAAACCGTTTAATTCCCCAGCCCAAACTTCACACCCCTTTTCAAACAAAATTGCCCTCTTAAAAAATTTTTTTTTAAAAATGATCATTTCCCCTTACTGAAAATTTTTTTTTTAATTCTCCTTTTTCCCCAAACAGTTTCTTTTTGCGGGTTTTTGCTGTGAGGAGACTTTTAAAAGACAGCAAGGTTTCATGACAAAAACCGTTTTCCCATTTTAACTCCTTTTTATTTTAAGAAGTTTTCGCTTTGTAAAGGGTTTTTTGGGGTTCATTTTCCCTGTGAGATACAGCCAATAACCCATGGTTTTTTTGGGAAACCCAAAAATGTGGTTTTTAAGTGGTTTATTCTCCCTCCCAAAATTTTTAACATTGGCTGAAAAGTAAAATTTTTAAAAAATTTTTTTTTTGGGTCATGCTGCTTTGAAATGAAAGAATTTTTTTACAGGCCCTTTTAAAAAAAAAGGGTTTTTTTTAACAAAACCATTTTTTCCCTTCAAAATTTGCCCAAAGTGGCTCAAGGGGCCCCATGTTTTGAATTTTTTGGGGGGGCATTTTCCCTGTGACATGAAAGCTATACTACGGGGTCCTATTCTAAAAATGTTGTTTCTAAAAGATTTTGTCTTCACAATTTCAAGAGTGGTCAAGGGGGGATGGGGCTTAGATACGGAATGGGTTGGGACCTTTTAAATGGACCCCATTTGCAAAATGATTTTTTTTTGCAAGATCTTTAACATAGCAAATCACCCTGTATTGAGAAACCCCCATTTAATACAATGAAAAAAAGAGAAACAAAGACATGGGGGGAAATCCACCCTTTTAAAAAAAATTTTGTTTTTAAAATTAAAGTACTAAAAAAACTTGCTTTTTTGTACAAAATAGCATTTAAAAAAATTTCCCTCTAAAATTTTTTACAAGGGAGGTACGGGAAAACCTTGAGCCCAAGATGAAATTTAAATTTCAGAGGGAAAAGGGGAGTATTGGGCACGGACAGAGAACAAAGTCAGAGCCCATTTCCCCCAGCATTTTGGAAAAAATTGAGAAAAAAAAATCCCAAAGATAAAGGGCCCGGGGTGAAACAGGGGGTTTTAACCCCAGAAATTTCCCAAGTGAAGTTTAAATTGGTCCAAAACCTCATACGGAGGGGAAAGCGCACCGGGGTATTTGCCCATGAAATTTTAAGGGGAAGGCGGGGTTTTCCCAAAACCTTTTCCGTTTTCCCCACTCTGTTTTCAGCACGACATTTTTTCGTTGGGGCCGTCATCAGGGCTTTTTAAACCCCTTGGGGGGGTTTTAATAGATGACGGCCCGCCAGCCGGGGCTTTAAACCGCCCCCCACTGTAAATTTTTTCCGGCCCGGGGGTCAGGGCTGGGGGTGGGGGACAGGTATAGCCCCAAGTTAATGAAACTAAAATGGGGGTTTTTGAAAGACCCTTTTTTCCGGGATTTTTAAATGTGGGGTCCATGAAAGTTTTTGGGGTCATCCCTGTCCCCCAGGACGGGGTATAGCCCAAAGCCCGTAAAAACTAAAATGGGGGTTTGAAAGCTTTTTTTCCGGATTTTTTTAATTGGGGGGGCCCATGAAAGGTTTTGGGGGTAAATCTGTGGAAAGGACGGTAAGTAAATTTCCCAGTAAAAATAAAATGGGGGTTGAAAGACCCCCTTTTTCCCCGGCATTTTTAAAATTTTGGGGGTAAGCGGTTTGGGGGTTCTTGCTGGGGGCCCGGGACGGGTTATAGTCAATGTCCAGTGAAAACAAAAAGGGTGGTTGAAAGACCCTTTTTTTCCGGCATTTTTTTTAAAAATGGGGGGGGCCCATCCCGGGGTTTTTGGGGGGCTCATCCCTGTGGGCCCAAAGGCAGGTATAGTCAATGTCCAGTAAAAACAAAAATGGGGGGTTTGAAAGACCCCTTTTTTTTCCCGGCACTTTTTAAATGTGGGGGTATGCGGGTTTTTGGGGTCATGCGGGGCCCCCGGGAAACAGGTTAGCCCCCCAATGTAGTAAAATAAAATGGGGGTTAAAAAAACCCCTTTTTCCCCGGCATTTTTAAATGGGGGGGTTTAATGCAGGTTTGGGGCCCCCATGCTGGGGCCCCGGACAGGTGAAATAGTCAATGTCCGGTAAAACTAAAATGGGGGTTGAAAGACCCCTTTTTTCCCGGGCCATTTAAAATTTGGGGGTAAATGAAAAGGTTTGGGTTTAAGTGTGGCCCCGGGCCCCCGGTATAGCCCAATTTTCCAGTGAAAACAAATTTTTTGGGGTTTGAAAGCCCCTTTTTTTCCGGCCCACTTTTTAAAGTGGGGGTAAAATGCGGGTTTTTGGGGGCCAAAGGGTGGGGCCCCAGGACAGGTTATGGGTCAATGCCCCCTTGAAACTAAAAGGGTTTTGGTTAAAAGGGGACCCCTTTTTTTTTCCGGCATTTTTTTAAAATTGGGGGGGTCAGGAGGTTTGGGGTAAAGCTGGGGCCCATGAAAAGGTATAGCCCAATGCCCAGGGGAAACAAAAAAGGGGTTGGTTAAAAAGACCCCTTTTTTTTTGGCATTTTTTTAAATGTGGGGGTCTTTGCGGGTTTTGGGGGCTAAATGCGCTTTTAAGGACGGGGAAATATTAAAAGGGTCCAGTTCAAGAAACAAAAAGGGTTTCAAATCATACTGCCCTTCGGGCATTTTTTAATTTGG
The DNA here is from genome assembly GCA_025379985.1 of Phyllomedusa bahiana. Taxonomy (NCBI): domain Eukaryota; kingdom Metazoa; phylum Chordata; class Amphibia; order Anura; family Hylidae; genus Phyllomedusa; species Phyllomedusa bahiana. Next base: position 41,781 of record JAODAL010027609.1, on the reverse strand, counting down.
GGGTTTTGGATGCAGGTTTAAGGGCGGGGCCTGGGGTACAGAAAAGGGATAGTAAAGGGGCGTGACTTTTTTTTTTGTGACTTTTTTTCCCCCTAAGTGTTTTTCCCAAAGAATGTAGATTATCCATTTGACTGTTGGGATGTTAATTTCCAGCTTCCCCAAACCCTTTTTGGGGGGGTTTTGGTAAAAAATAAAGGTGTTGTTCCCTCTCCCATAGATTTTAAATGGGTAAACGCGCAAAATCGATGCTCACAAATCAAAAAACCCTTTTATCGATGGGGCCCACAACCCGGGACTATCAAAACGATTCGAATACCCCAACGAAATCGTAACCCACTAGTCCCCGCATGGAAGGAGCCCCTTTCTCTTACCTCATTTTCCATGCCCCTACCCCCTTTTGCTCCCCTTCCCCCTGCATTTCGTCCATGTTTTAGAAAAAAAAAAAAATGAAAAAAAGGTATGGAAGATTTTTTTGGTTTTTTCTCCTCATTGAAAGACGGAAATCACAGCTATTTTTTAAATCCCTTTTTTTTCCCTACACCCAACCCTTAGTATTAGAAACAAAAATTGTGAAATGGGGTTCTTGGGGGGAAAGCCCTAAGAAAAAAATTACAGTTGTTCTTCCTTCAGTCCAAAGGAATTTAAAAAACTCCCCAGTGGGATTTAAAATTTTGGATGTTTTTTAAACAAATATATCCCAAGTGCATTTTCCCTGCCCAAAAAAGAGTTTCAAACCGAGCACAAAAAAAAACTTTTTCAAAAGTTACACGGAAAAAGAAATTGCGTTTTTTGGGAAGCAATGGCACACGAGAACATTTTACAAAAATTTTTTATCCAAATTTTAAAACAAGATGGCTTTTTTGAACAAAAATTGGCCCACACCAAATTTGCATCCAGCTTTTTAAAAAAAGTTTTTAACGGAATAAAAAGGGTTTGGTTTTTCCCCAACCAAATGAAATACAACAGCGGAAAAATTTTTGGCTAACAAAATTTCTGTATCCAAATTTAAATAAAAGGGTTTGGCTCTTTGAAAAAAAACGGGGCTGAAAAAAAAGTAAAATTTACACCCTATTTTAAAAGTTTTCCGGATAAAAAATGTTTTTTTGCACCAAGGGAAAATACACCAAAAAATTAAACTAAAAAATTTCGTACCCTTTTTTAAGGGTAAAGGGTGGCTCTTTAAAAAAAAACCGGGTGCCCCCAAATGAAATAAGCTTTTAAAAAGTTATTACAGATTAAAAAGGGTTTTTTTTACCCCAAAAAAAATTTACCCCTTGCAGTTTACTAAAAAAATTTCCTTTACCCAAATTTAAAATTTCAAGGGGCCTTTTGAAAAAAACGGGGGGGAAAATAAAGGGGAAAAAACATATTTAAAAGTTATGGTTTAAAAAAAAGGGGGGTTTTTTTTGCACCAATGAAATAAAACCCAAAACATTACTAAAAAATTTTCGGGAAACCCTTAATGAAGTAAAAAGCTGGTTTCTTTAAACAAAACGGGGGCTCCACCAAAAAGTGAAATAAGCAAAATTAAAATTTAAATTTGGATAAGAAAAGGTGGTTTTTGGGCCACCAATTAAATACCCCCACCCAGCCCATTTAAAAATTTCTGTACCCCTAATTTAAATAAAGGGGGCTTTTTTGAAAAAAGGGGGGGCTGCACTAAAGTGAAATAAAGCTATTTAAAAGTTATACGGATAAGAAAAGGTGGTTTTTGCACCAAAGAAATACACCAACCGTTGCTAGAAAATGTATGTATCCTAATGTAAGTACAAGCTGGTTCTTTAAACAAAACTGGGCTGCACCAAAGTGAAATACAGATATTTAACCCCTTACCGACATTTGAAGTACCCATACGTCAAGGTCGGGTAGGGGTTCCCGCAAATTGACATATGGGCCATTCATGGCGACCTTGCGCGCTCACAAGCGGAGCGCGCAAGATCGCGGCATGGAACCAGCGGTATATTACCGCTGGCATCATGCCGCATCACCCACAGCCAGAGTGAGCTCCAGCCGCGGAGGATTATCCCCTCGATGTCGCGACATCGTGGTCGCGACATCGCAGCTGCAGGCAGCAGGAGTGAGCTACTGCTGCCCGCGATCCCGGCGCAGTAATGGCACTCAGCGCCGCTACTGATCTCCTACCACACAGCCTGGTCACTGAATAACAGCATCCAGGTTTTCTGGTGATGTCACGATGCCCTCAATGCATTGTGTGCAGCGTGACTGGCAGTTGCCATGGCTATAATCTGTGTGCTGATCTCCTATGTTATGAACGATCTGAAGATCGTTCATACAATTCCCCCCTAGGGAAAAGTGTAAAAAATATGTAAAAGTAAAAAAAAAAGTGTAAAAAATTAAAAAACAAACACAAAAAAAAAAATAAAAACACATACTCCGCCCTTTTTCCCTTTACAAATGCCAATCGCCCCAAAAAAGATCAAAAATAAATAAAGTACCCATATTTGGTATCACCGCATGTGTAACCACCCACCCTATAAATCCGTCATGTTAATTAACCCGTAAGGTGAATGCCGTAAAAACAAATAAAAAAAAAAACAGTCACAGAATTGCGATTTATGTTCATCCCGCAGCACATAAAATGGAGTAAAAAGTCATCAAAAACTCATATCAATATCAAAGTGGTGGAAATTTAAACGGCAGTTCATCCCGCAAAAAAAAAGTCCTAACACAGCTCTGTATACGGAAAAATTAAAAAGTTATGGCTATCAAAATATAGCAATTAAAGATGGGCGAATTGATTCTAATGAAGTGGAATTTGTTTAGAATTTCAGGAAAACTTCGATTCTGAACGAAGTCGAAGTTTGGGGTGATTCACGGGAATGAAGCGTGTTTTTGATTGATAAAATGGCTGCGCGCACATGGCGTTACATGGGGTAAAGAAGTCTGGGAGGAAGAAAGGTGTAGCCTACATGACATGTGCAGAGATGAAGCCAATCAGAGACCGGCGGGATTGTGTGACGTCACTGCACTATATAAGTCCGGGCGCCAGGCTCGCTCCTCACACTCCTCTCACTGTGCTGTGTAGGGAAGGTGCTGCCGCTGCTGCTACTTACTATTTCTCATACTAAAGAACTCACTCTTATACAGCGATTTTTGAGGGGTGTCACATTTTTGTCTCAGAGACTGCTTCTTTACTCTAATTCTGATTTTGTGGGGTATTGGAACTGAAGTCCAGGGGTGCGTCCAATGCAGCTGCATATACATTTTAATGCTATCGCTCATCTTGAGCACACTGAAACCAAGGGTTTCTAAGCCTTTTTCCTGTTGTATTCAGTTAAAGAAACAGCATTTTTACTTTCCAAATACCACTTAATTTTTTGTTGCTCATTTATTTTGCGCAATTTAGATCCAGGGATTAATTAAGCGTTGTTCTGCTGTTGTGGTCATTAAAAGAAACGTTCTTTTTCAGGACCAAAGAAGAAATTTTGCCTGTAGCATAATTCATAACCAAAGGTTAATTATGAGTTTTTCTGTTGTGTTCCGTAAAATACACACCGTTTTAACACACTACACAGCTGGTAAATGTTGGCAGCACATTTCTTTTGCGCAATTTACATCCAAGGGTTAACTAAGTATTTTTCTGCAGTTGTACTTATAAAAGAAACATAGTTTTTCACCACCAAAAAAGAAATTTTTTGCCTGTACATAATTCATAACCGAAGGTTAATTACAAGTTTTTCTGTTGTTGTATTCGTAAAATACACGCCTTTTTAAAACACGAAAAAGCTGGTAATTGTTGGCAGCACATTTCTTTTGAGCAATTTACATCCAAGGGTTAACTAAGTATTTTTCTGCAGTTGACTTATTAAAAGAAATGTTCTTTTTTCACCGCCAAAAAAGAAATTTTGCCTGTAGCAAATCATATCCAAGGGTTAATTAAAATTTTTTCTGTTTTTGTATTCTGTAAAATTACGCCTTTTTTAAACACCACAAAGGGGAATTGTTGGCAGCACATTTTTTTTGCCAATTTACATCCAAGGGTTAACTAAGAAATTTTTCTGCAGTTTTCATTAAAAAAAAGTTTTTCACCCCGCCAAAGAAGAAGTTTGCCATATCCGAAGGTTAATTAAGCCTGTTTGTGCTTTTATATTCAGTAAAATACACAGTGGTTTTTAAACGGCACATACAAGTAAAATTTTCCTGGCCATTTGTGGAGCACAATTTATATCCAAGGGTTACCCCAAACTTGTTAGTGGGTTAACTTGGATTCAAATACAGGGTGTGGGATTTATCATAACAGATATTTCATCAAACAGTGTCTGTACATTTTAGAACAAACAGTAATGTCAGACAGAGAGGTGGCAGGCCTCTCACCTGCAGTGGCAGTGGCACAAACATACCTGGAGCAGGCCCAGGTCACAGCACAGCAAAGGGATGTCGCAGCAGGGGTCACTCGTTGAGGCCAGAACTGCCGCTGTCATCTAGCAGCCGTGTGTTGTTCAGCAACCCAATGGTTCTTGATTGGTTGACTAGGTCATCCACTTCCTCCCAGATGACATCTGACAACCCCAGCCAAGAGTCGGTGGGAACATCAGACACAACCTTTGTTGGCATGGCCCAGGAGCGGGTCAGCGGCCCTCACCTGTCCTGAACCTGCCTCTGTCCCATCCGGTTCCCTCAGCCAGAGATCTCTGTGGTCTGGGCTCAGCGCCACTATATAGCGAGGATGAACAATTTGAGGAGGGCAGTCAGCAGCTACTTTGCAGCGAAGAAATGGGGCCAATATCCCCTACTTCTTGCAGTAGGCGGCAAAGTATAGATGTGGAGAGTGGCATGGGAAGTCATGTTGTGAGGGGTCAGTCTCTGCATACCATGACCGGTGATGAGGACAGCAGTGACGATGAAACACAAATTGATGATGATGTAGCCCCACCGCACTTGGGAGCCGGTGAAGCAAGGGTTTCATCATCGTCAGGAGAAGAAGGCGTCAGCTTGCACGTCAGGCAGCGGCGCAGCGAGCAAGTGGGTTGTGTGGCCGTGAGTCAGCAGGATAGCAGCAGTGTGAGTTCGGGAGCCAAGCGGCCACGGGGTAGAAAACACACAGGGGCTCAGTGAGGCAGCGGCGGCAGTAGTCACTCAGTGCGGAGCGTTGGCAGTAAAATCAGATACTCGGCGGTGTGGCAGTTCTTTGATAAGACACCGAAGGAGTCGAAAATGGATATATGTAGAATCTGTGGGCAGAAAGTGAAGCGTGGCCAGGAAAATAACGTTGGCACCACGGCCCTGCATCAACACATGCAGCATCACCATCCTGTGGCCTGGGAGAAACGTGGCTCAGATGTGGTGGTCCATCCTGCCGCCGCAGCAACAGCAGCAGCAGCACGCCCAGTGGCAGCATGCCACTGCAGCCAGTCAAGGCTCCACCACCCTTTGGGAGAAGGGAGCGTTTCTCTTTGCCATCATCTCCCAGTCCAGATGCTCCTGCTCCTCGCTACTCAGGCGCCAGCATTTGTTCAGCGAGGCGATTGCAAAGAGACAACAGTATGCTTCTACCCATCCTAAGCTGCATAAGATGACCATACTCCAGTCCAAGTTGTTGGTACTGCAGTCCCTCCCTTTCAAAATGGTGGACTCTGCACCTTTCAGAGAAATTATGGCTTGTGCCAAGCCGAGATGGAGAGTTCAAAGCCGTAATTTCTTTTCCAAAAAGGCAGTACCTGCACTTCATAAATATGTTTAAAAAGAAGTTGGGCCATCCTTGAGCTTATTGGTTTGTTCCAAGGTGCATGACAAACGCGGACGTCTGGAGCTGTAACTACGGTCAGGGCCCGTACATGTCCTTTAAAGGCCCACTGGGTGAATGTGCTTCCTGCCCAGGGACACCAACAACTTGGACAGGGACGACGCTTTCTCCCCCACGTTGTCAAACTGCAGCTCCTGCGCCAATATCCGCCTCCTCCATCTCCACCACCACCACCATCTCAGCCTCAACAAGTACTGCTCCATCATACCACATGTGAAGGGCAAAGAGGTGTCATGCAGTTCTACTCCTGGCTTGCCTCGTCAAACGAAGTCACACAGGGGAGGATCTGCCCTGCATCATGCAGCAAGAAATCGATGTGTGGCTTTCTCCGTGCCAACTGCAAATCGGAACCATGGTGACGGAAAATGGGAGGAACATGGTGTCCGCACTGCACTGAGGAGTGATGGTTCATGCGCCCTGATGCGCCGTGTTCAATTGGTTGTAAAAAGGTTCCTGAAGTCTTCCACCGATCTTCAGAAGATTCTGAAAGGGCCAGGAAACTGTGCAGCACTTCATCCTTTTCCTACAAAGCCAGGAACCCCCTCCTCCAGTTCAGTGGCAGAACGCCCTTTTCCAACCCCACTCGATATGCGATGTTTCCACCAGTTGGAATTCCAGCCTGCACATGTTGACCAACTGTATGAACAGAGAAAGGCAATTAACGATTTTTTTGATGATCCAGGCGGACAGGAGTACTCCCCTGTATAACTTTGATGCCAGCCAGTGGCAGCTCATGTGTGACACCTGCCATTTGCTGAGGCCATTCGAGGAGGCAACGTTATTTGTCAGTCGCCAGGACTACGGGATGAATAACGCCATTCCACTGCTTCATGTCCTGGATCAGATGCTGAAAAATCTGTCTGGGCAGGGACTGGAGGACGTGGCGACTACATCTCGCGACCACATGAATCCGGAGGGGACTGAACTGGGGGAGGAGGAGGAGGAATTTGGGGCAGAAACAGTGTCTGGTGAAATTTAGTGGATTTTCTACCCAGGGGACAAGAGAGGAGGAGCAGGGGCAGCTGGAGGAGGGAGATGGAGATGAGGAAGACGAGGGAGATGACCCACAAGCACCCGTGGCAGTATACAGTGGAGATGGAGGCAGGGAGCCCCTCGAGTCACTTGTGCAGATGGCCGCAGCATGCTGATTTTCCTGGCTAGTGACCAGCCGAATAGTCACCCTCCGGCAGAGGGAATGACTTCTGGCTCTCCCCCTATTGACACCGCTACCGGTTTCCAAATGGGAGCCTTTTTCCCAGTGCTGAGAGGGAGGACAAACTCCCAAAAACTATAGGGAAAATCCTCCGTAGTCAGTTGGCCCCTGCCTATATGCGGCATCATCCTCCCTGGGCAGGTCTGACCGGGGGGTTCTTCAGCGCTCACATACAAATGCCCCGGCTGGTTTTTGGGGAAGTTGGGGGGGTGGGACAGTACCACTCCATCAGCAGCAAAACCCAATCTGGAGTCACTGAGACAGCTTTCCCTTCACCCCCCCATGAGGAGGGCAATCACCAGCAGCAGCAGCAGGACCTGGGGCAGACCCTGAACCAAAGGGGGGTGGGCCACTTGGACAGATCTACCCCCCCAATTGAAATCCGCTGGCTACTGGGCACAAAACTGGATGGGGGCCGCAACTTCCGAGTTTGCAGTGGGGAGGCTGTCCTGCCCCCCAGTGTGTGGCATCAGAGGGGTGTTCATGCGGCGGGGGCCATCGTTACCCCAAAGGAGAACCCGCTTGCCACGGGAATGTGGAAGACTACTTTTGTCAAGTGAATCGGGTGGGTCGGCCCGGGAATTCCAACACCAAGGCCCTTTAACAGATTACATCAGCCATGACTAGGTTCACGATTATTTCGACAAAATTGAATCGGCACAGTTTTTTAGTTGATGAAATTTTTTGATCATGCGATAATTTTAGGTTTAAAAACGTGCTTACTATTAAGATCGGGCCCTTTTCGACACCCTGTCTTTTTGCGGCCAGCAAATCAGCTTACAAAATAGAGCAGGGTAGATGTGTGGGCGACGTCATGACTGGGTGTGTATGGTTGCGATTTGGGTGGAAAAATCACATAAACCTCGTTTTACATAGAACACCCTTCTGTTCATGATCAGTGTCTCTCAGTTTTCCATAGCAGGGGGCGTGCGCTCTCCCCTGTGTCCAAACAGCTCAGTAAAATTATTCATTTTTTCACAGAGAAAAAAATCTACGGGTTAGCTGTGACCTTAAATTAGTTAGATCAGGGGATTGGAAGATTTTATGTAGTTGGGTAAGAATTTTAAAGGGCATCTACCGCTGTAAAATTTCACGGAGGGGGCGGGGGGGGCGGGGCGAAAAAAAATAAGCTCTAAAAAAGAAATACGGGATAAAGTTCCCCCAAGATTAGTGAAGACATTGCACGGAAATTTACTTTATTTTTAACATTTCCTTTGAAATATTTCCGGGAAAATTGGGCACCCCCGGGGAATTTATATTAGGATCACTTTATTTTGTTTTTTCCCACTTTTTCCCCACCCCAGATTTAAATTGATAGGGGGCCCCCTTTTGCAGTTAAATTTGAATCCAGAAAATTGTGTATTTTTAACACAGGTGAATTGTCAGGCCCGCTCAGGGGAGTGGGGGGGGACCCACTGGCACCGCTGGGATTTGGGCTTTCCCTACGGGGGGAAGGGGTTCTAAGGGCCCTTTTTTTTTCCCCCGGGCCCGCCGCAAGGCGGGACGGGTTTTGATGGGGGGAAAACCCCCCGGGGTCGTTTACCCCGACGCAGTACCCAGGGGTGACGCCGAACCCGGGTAAACGTAGGCACGGGGAAACCCCCGGGGACGTGGTATTTTGAATAGGCGGGAGGGGCCCAAGGGGAAAGGACCAAACAGGGCAGGGGGCAAGACTGGGATGCAGAAAAATAAAGGGAAACCCCGAAAAAGCAGATAAGGGTTCTAACCGGGGGACCCCAAACCAATTGGGGCCCGACGGCAGGAAAAGGGGCTTTCCTAAAAAGGGCCCAAGCTAAAAGGCCCCATAGGTGGAAAGGGAAGCACCTTTTTGGTGCAGCCCCTTTTAAAATCTAAAAAAGCTGCTGCGCGGGGCCAAATTTGGCCCGGCCGGGATAGTGCGGGCAAAAGCATAGCTCCTTCTTGGCGCTGAAGGAGGAAGCGGGATCAGCCAGGTAGTAGTGGCGCGCGCTTTCGGGGGGTTTGGCTGCCCTGGCCGGAGCCCGGTCCGCGGCCCGGGGGTGGCAGCGGGGGGGCGCGAGGGGGACCGCGGGCTTTTACATCCCCCCCCCCTTAAAGGGCACCTTTTTTAAGAACCCGAGTCAAAAAAAACGTCGGATGAAGGGGGACGTTGATGTTTTTTTTGAGGCTCCCGGGCCTTTTTCCTGGGGCCCCTCCCCTTTCCCAATCCACGAGGTAGAAAATTTTGGGCCTCTGGAACGCTTCTTGTCCGGGGATTTTTTTAACTTCGTGGGAATTTTTTCGGTTTTTGGGGGGCGGAACGGGAACCCATTTTGCGAAAAAACCCGATTGAGAATTCCCGGGTTTCAGGGGGAACACATGAAAGGGAATTTGGGGATGCGGAGGAGGGAGGCAAAGCGGAGTTTGTAGGTTTCCCCGGGTTAATCTGCCGTAAACCTAAAAGGGGCCAAAAATGCGGGGGGCAAATTTTAAACACCCACTGGGAGGGGGGTTTGTGTTTGGAGGAGACCAAATTTTTTCCCCCAGGTTGGTAAGTGGGAGGCGCTCTGCGCTTTTTTCAGCTTGCGCCTTAAACGGGTGGCCCCCATGACAAAAAATTTAGAGGGGGTTGATTTCCCCCAAAATTTGAAAAAAGCCCCGTACTAGGCCCTTTTTTGGGGCAGCGGGAAATTAAAAGAGGCGGGAACAGGGGAAAGGGGAAAGGGACGAGGGTGTTGACCAAACACCCCCATAAAGGGAGACCCCCCTTGAGGATCACTATTTGTTTTTTGTTGTAGCGAATCCCCCAAGGGAGCGGGAAAAAACCCCAAATCGCCCTTCCCGGGGCAGAAAAAATTTGGGCGCAGGTAGTTCACCAGGACCTGGTTGATCCGTTCCACTTGGCCATTAGACTGTGGGTGATTTGCAGGGGAAGAAACCCAAATTTTAATTTCCCCCAGCGGGAGAGCACAGGGCCCCGCCAGAAGCGAGAGGTAAATTTGATTCCCTATCAAGACGATGTTAAAGGCATCCCATGAAAAACGGAAGATGTCTGTAAAAACAATGAACCCATTTTTTGACCCAAGGAAGACCTGGGGGGGTGTAAAATTGCGCCATTTTGGGAGAATCGGTCCCCCCACGACCCAGACAACCGAACCCCCTTTGGGGGGTGGGAGATAAGTACAAAGTCCATAGGGGATGTGGCTCCATGGTTTTTGGGGTCCCTGGAAACGGCACAGTTTAACCAGGGGTTTGAAAAAAAAAGGGGCTCTTACTTCGGGGCACAATTAGGGCAAGCAGCCACAAATCCTGAAAATCCAGTGCAAGGAGGGCCACCATAGGAGGCGATGAGGCGGAGAGGTTTTCGTTAGCCAGCATGCCCGGCCATTTTAGGGGGCGTGACCAGGACGGGAAGCTTTCCCCAGGGTGGGCGCAAAAAGGGGTTTTACCGGGAAGGAATTTCCCGAAACCGAAAGGGGTGCGGCATAAACCCGGGGGCGTTGGGGGGGATCTGTACTGTGGTTCAGATTCAGGTGGGAGGCTTCTGTTCCCGGGGGACGGGCTTTCGGCCTTGAGTTTTTTTTTGCGGCGGGCCCGGGAAAATGGAGGATAAAGGGTTAAAAACGGGGAAAATTTTTAAGGACCCCCGGGCCTGTCGAGGTTAAAAACGTTGTGTTTTTTGTAGGTAAAGCAGGTTCTTATAAACCGTTTAGATGGTCACGGGATGTAAAGCCCCTCCAGAAATGCCCCCCATTCCCCAAAGGGCCCAAAATTTGTTTCGCCAGAAGTTCTCTGCCCCCCAAATGGAGTAGTTTTTCTCCCCCGGGCAAAAAGGGCTTTGAGAAGAAGCCACGGGTGACGAATTTCCCCTTTGGGATTCTTTTGTAAAAGGACAGCCCCAGCTCCGACTGGGGAAAGCATAAACTTCCAGAAAAAAGGGGGCCTCTCGGGTTCGGGCGGTAAAGCACAGAGGCGGGGAAAGGCTCCCTTTTAAACCCGGGAAAGGGGTCTTCAGCCTCCGGGGTTTCCATAGACGGGGGTTACTCCCCTTTTTTTGGGTGGGAGCGACAATAGGAGCTATGAGTGGGGAAAAAATGGGGAATAAATTGGCGGTAATAGTTGGGAAACCGAGGGAAACCCGCGGATGTTTCCAAGCCCGGACAGGACGGGGCCCAGTTCAATATGCCGAAAAAATTTTTCAGGATCCATTGGGAAACCCTTTTGCGCAAAATTTTTAAAGGTACCCCGGAATGGAAAAACGGGTTGTTCAAAAGACCACTTTCCCCAAAATTTGGCTTTGAGATGGTTGGCCCTAAGGGGAGGTACCAGACGAAAGGAGCCCGATGGGTTTTTACATCCGGGAAAGATCAAGTGCGTCCAAGAAGACAAGTACACAGTTTTTAGAGAAGGCTCGGAAGATGTCGTTTACAATTCTTGAAATTAACAGCGGGGAAAAGAAAAAGGGAAAAAGGGGAAAGGGAAAAAAGATTTTCAAATCCCCCTTCGGGGGGTTTAAAAGGGCGGTTTTCCATTTCGTCCCCCTCGCGTATAGGGAAATAAGTTTGAAAAGCGCCCCGGAGATCGAGCTTGGAGAAGATGTGGGCTCCCGGAAACCCATCGAAGAGCTCCGAAATCAAAGGCTTTTGGGGAGCGATTTTTTATTGTGATCTTATTGAGGCCTCGTAGTCTAAAGCCGGTTTCCCAAGGGGCCCAACCTTCTTTCAAAAAAAAAGAAGGGCCCGCCCCGGGGAAAGAAGCTTGCGGAATTTTAAAACCCTTTTTCCCGATTTTCCTTTATATTCGCCCCAAAATGGCCTCAGTTTCCGGGCCCCCGGCAAGGGGTACACTTACCACGGGGGGCGGAAAATCCCCGCCGCAGCTTATAGGACAATCGTAGGGTCGGGGAGGAGGAAGAAAAATTTGCCTGTTTCTTTCCGAAAAACGCCGCAAACTCCGGGAGTGGCAGGGGGACCTGATGTTTGCAGGAACGGTGGAAAAAGGGTAGAGGCACCCCCAAAAGTTTGGGGGACTTTTTCCCAAAAAACAACGGGAGTTGGGACCGGGTGCCCAACGATTTTAAATTTGCCCCCTTTTTTCCCCGTCAATGTGGGGCTGTGGGCCCGCAGCCAAAGGGAAACCCCAAAAGGAAGTACTAGCGGGCATGGCAAGACAAGGGAAAGAGATCTTTTCCTGATGTGTACTCCCCATACGCAACTTAAGAGGCCGCCCTGCGGTGCCGGATGGTACAGGAGAGGACTTCTCCTTCACGGGAAAAAACGGAAAAAGGCCTTGGGCCCAAGGGGAAACCCCTGGCAGCCGGGACCTATCCACAAAAGCAGGATTTTGGGTGAAGTTTCCCGGGCCCACCCAGGTTCCCCCAAAAAGGGGGCAACTCGAAGGGGAAGAAAACCCCAGGGAAAAGGGGTTAGGGTGACCATCATGGTCCCGGCGGGGAGGAAAGTTTCCCTGGGCCCCGGTTCGCCTTCCCCCCCAAACCCTTTGGGCCCCCTGGGGGTTTCCCCGGACGCAGGGGGGACTCCCCCCCGCAGAAGAAACTTGGCACCGCGTAAGGGAAAAGTCCTTGGTTGGGGCCGGCGAATTTTTCCCCCCTCCGACAGGGGGGGCCCTATTTAAAAATTTCATGGGCTCATCCCGATTGGATCCCCGGGACAGGCTGAGGGGGGGAAACCCCCTGGGAAAACAGGGGGCAAGGCGGGGACCCCCCTTTTTTTCCCCCCGGGGCCCCAAAAATTTTTTTTTTTTTTCCCCCCCCCCCTTAACCCCAACCCCCCCCCCCCCCCCCCCCTTTAATAAAACCGTTGGCTGAGAAACGGATATCGATTTCGGGTGGCCAAAAGGGGATTTAGTCGTCCAGGCGGTGGGGGGGGCAAAGCCCCGCTAGTTCATCCTTTAATACGAAACCCGGGCCCAAAACCCCCCCCAGAAGGTTGCGCCAGGGGCCCCGTTGGGTTCCCAAAGGGGGAAATCCGAGGATAAGTCCGGGAAAAATACAGCATACTGTCCCCCTGAGGCGTCACCTTGTCGGGGAGAAGAAAAAGGGGAAAAGGCAGCAGAGGAGGTCGTCCCGGCTCTTTTAAATTTCCTTGCGGAAGGGGTGAACAGGAAATTCGCTAGATTGGGGTGTCAGCGGATCCCCACGTTCCCCCCAGAGGTGTCACCAGGCAAGTGCTTTAAAGGGGAGGAGAGAAATAAAAAAAGCCCCCTTTTGCCCCATCAGTTTGGGGAATTTTGGGGTGCCCCAAACTCGAATTTTGGGTCGTGCACTGGTTTTTAGGAATAAAAGGAGGCCTTTTGGGGGCCCCCTAGTAAACGAGGGGGCAAAAGGCATTCCGGGGAAAAAAATGCTTTGGGTGCCCGCGGGTTTTCCGGGAAACCCAAACCGGAATGGGGGGACAGGTTGCCCGGAAAACCCGGGGCCCGGCCCGGGGGTTTTGGGAGTTTGAGCCGGGAAGGTTCTGGGGGCATGGGGAAGAGTTGCTCTTGACGGGGCGCCCGGGGGGGGTAATTTCCCGCCCCGAGGCTCTCTGTTTGGTAGCGGTTTTTAACGGCGGGATCCATGGCCCAAATTTTAATTTTCAGGGCCGTTTAGCGAGGGGAGGTGGATCCAATGGGCACCGCTAGGAGTTGGCGTAACCCACGCCGGGGGAAAGGAAGTCCCAAGGGGGCCCCCTTTTCTTCACCGGGGGCCCGCCGCAAGGCAGGAAGGGGGTTTTTCTGCAGGGAATCCCCCAGGTCCTAAACCCCCCCCCCCCGACGCAGTACCCAGTGGTGGGCAAACCGAAGCCGGTGACGTAGGCACTGGAAAAACCCGGGCGTGGTACTTGAATAAAGGGAAAGGGCGGGCAAGGCAGGACCGACGGGGAGGAGGGAGAGACGTAGGGTGCCGGGAAAATCAGAGGAAACGCCAGCAAACCAGACTAACGTTGCTAACGCAGGGACACCAAAAATTGGGGCCCACGGCAAGGGAAGGGGGATTTCCTATAAAGCCCCCAAAAAAACAAAGGCCATAGGTGGGGGAAAAGGGACACCAAAATTTTGGTTTTCAGTCCCTTTAAAAACTAAGAAGCTGCTCCCCGCGCGGCCATAGTGGCCCGGGCCCGGGGTAGTGCAGGGGGGAAGCATAGCCCGCATCTGGGGCCCGAAGGAGGAAGCTGGGGTGCCCGCCCGGTAAGTAGTGGCGCAGCGCAGGGTGGGGCTGGCTGGGGCCCAGGGCCCGGGGGGCCCGGGCCCCGGCACGGGGGTGGCAGCAGCTGGGAGGCGCGAGTTTACCCGGGGGGTTAAAATTTAATTTATAGGGCTAAAAAAAAACTTTTATTAAACCGAATACATTTTCAGATAAAGTGGGTTTTTTTACTTTGGCGCACAAAAAGCTTTGTTCATTGAGGCACCTTGCATTTTTAAAATTTAATAACCCGCAATTTTGTAGTCACCACAGGAGAATTGAAAGGTGCCAAAAAAACCTTTTTTTACCAAATACATTACAAAATACCCTGTTTTTTGCACTTTTTCCCGTCCAGATTTGTTGTTTGGCCCCTTGAAATAAAATTTGAATCCCGCAATTGTGTAGTTACCAAAAGGTGAATTGAAAAGGGGCCAAAAAAAAACCCTTTTTTATCCAAAAAACATTACAATATGTTTTTTTCACTTTTTGGGACAGGCCCCTTTGTTGGGTAGATTACTTTTCAGTTTAAAATTTTAATACAGCAATTTTTTTTAGCACCACAGGTGAATTGAAAGGTGCCAAAAAAAACATTTAATAACCGTATAAATTTAAGACAGGTGGTTTTTTTTACCTTTTGGGCAGCAAGCTTTGTTTAAAAGGCACTTTGCAGTTAAAAATTTTAATCCAGCAATTTTTTTTTTGATTTAAAGGGGTTTTAAAAATAGCTGTGAAATTTTCCGTCTTTTAATAAGAGACTTTCCAAAACTCCTTTCCCTAACTTTTTCCCAAATTTTTAAAATTTTTTGAAAATTTGGGGCGAAATTCAGGTGGCCCAAACGAGCAAAGAGGGGGTAGGCATGGAGGTAGAAGAAAGTGCTCCTTCCCGTGCGGGGGACAACACGCAGCCAGCGGATCGTCAAGGGTTTCCGGACCCTCAGGAAGGGCCCTCGCTGGGGGCAGGGCCCCGTGGGAAAAACCCGTAAAAAACAGCGTTTGCCAAACTGTCCTTCAGTGGGTTTAAAGCAAAGCATCCACAATCTTACCTCCCATCATCGGCAAAAAAACCCCGGCGGGGCGGCAAAGCCTTGTAGTCCCTCTGCCCTTTTTGCCCACAGCCCTGGATGCAAAAATGTAAAGGCGACGAAGTCAACCCCTTTTTGAAAATGATGAGGACACTGCAATTTCCCAAAGTGGGGCTTTTCAGCGAATTTTTTTGCGAGCGCTTCATTACTTTGGAAAAAAAGGGGGAAGGAAGACGATGGGGGAGTGTCCCTAAGGGGTTCCCCCCAAAAAGGGGTTTGGCGGGCGCAGAAGTCCGTGATAGGATTCCGCCCCGCCCCCGGTAAACGGCAAACCCCCTCCTGGGTTATCGCCGTCAAAAGGTCCGGGCCTCCAAAACCTGGCCTTCTTTGAGCAAGCCTCTGATTTCACCCAGGATGTCTTTTGCCGCCTTTGCCATAAAAGCAAAAAGGAGAGGCAAAAAAACCTTTGGGGGTTTAAACCCCCAAAACATGTTATTTACAAAGCGCGAATGCATGAATTTAAATGGAGGCAAAACTTGGGCCAAAAAGGCCAGACCACGCCCGGGCCTCCAAACCCTGTCACCCCTCTGGGCTCTGCCTCCTCCCCCGCCACCACCCAAACGGTTTCCTTAGCTGCCCATGCTTTCAAAAAGTCATGGGAGGGATCACCCCCCGCTTCACCTCCAGCGTCCCCCCGGAAATACCACCAAACCTCCAAACCCAAAACCCAAACCTACCCCATCCCTCCCGCCAATTTAAAAGACCTGCCGCCGTAAAAGCGGCCATTTTAGCAGCCAGCCCTTTTGTCTTCAAAGGGTTTTGGGCAGAAAAACACTTTAAACCCAAACCCCTCCCAAAGCCAAAAGCCTAAATGTCGGCATTGCCGGTTTTTGGCTTAAAAATGTTCCCTTTTCCCTCGGTGGAACAAGGGGTTTCCCGCCCGTCAGGGCCCCCTTCCCTCCCCCATACCAGTGCGGAGGATTTCTTTGCAAAAAAACCCCGTCCCTCCCCTGCCAGCAGTGTCATCAAAAATTTAAAAGGCTTTTGTTGCATCTGGGGCCCGGGGGAAAAAGTCCATTGACCACCGACACAGGGTTTTTGTAACCCCACGGAAAGGGCCCGCTGTTTCTGTGACGCTCAGGGTTGGCGGGTGGATGTCTTGGGGGTGACGGTGGCTCTCGGGCTCGGGCACGCTCTTAAAACCGCAGGGATGGTGGGGTTTTTTCCCCCCAAGGTCCTCTGGTGGTATCACGTGCCCAGAGAAACCGGGCCGTGTTGAAATTAATCTGTTTGGGGAACCCGTCCACCACAGGTCAGGAGCTGTGGCGGCTCTGCAACGAGACCCAGCGCTGGCTGGGTGAAGAACCTTTGCCAGGAAAGGTGGTGTGCGATAACGGGCGAAATTGCTGGCCCCCTTAGTTCGGTGGTGGAGCACACCCCCTTCCCGGCACATGTCATAAACCTTGTGCCCAGAAAAAAATTTCAAAAAGAGCTCCCCGGGGGTTTCTGGCTCCCTGTGAAAGGCTCGAAGTCAAAGTTGCCCCCCCCCCGTTTGCAGCCTGCTTAGTCCCCCTGGCTGCGTTGCGCACCAGCTCGGCCCCCCCCGTAAACCCGCTCTTTTTTGACGGGGAAAACACGCGGGAAATTCCAACCCTCCACATGCTCAGGGGTTTGTGGGCAGCAGGCAATGCCTTTACGCATACGAAGGACAATGGCCTGAAAAACAGCGGTGCGGACCCGGGGGGTGTTGAGCTCCCGAGAGTGGAGGCAGGTGAAAGAGTCTGCCCCATCCTTGCCAGTTTGAAGAACCCACCAAAATAGTCAGTGCGGAAATTGCCCTTGCCCAGCTTGAGCATTGTATTATCTTGTTCGGGAGCGATCTTTGGGGACACTCTGAAAAAAACGGTCCCGCCGCGACGGAGGAGGAGACGGAAACAGATGCGGCCGGAGCCTTTTCTCCGTAAAATCCAAAAGGGCCCCACAGTTTCAAAATTTTCATGGTCTTCTTTGGGCAGTGGTTCGGGGTCCGGGGTAGTGCAGGTGGCAAAACAGCTTCAGGGTGATCATCTCAGGCAAAATCAGGGGGGTTTGAGCTTTTTGCCCGGATGAAGCGGGGAAGGAGGAGGGGAGGGGGTTTTTAGACACGACGTTTCCCAGTCCCTGCCTTTTGGAAAAAGGGGTTTGGGTGAATTTTGGGGGGGGAGGAAGGGGAAGATATTTTCTAGTCCCCCCCGACCCGAGGCTGGGAAAACGGCTCATCTTCACATGAGTGCTTGGGGTTTCTCCATTTTCCCCCAACTGATCCTGCATTAAGGCCATCAAAATGAACAAAGTTATGGGGGCCACCCTCCCGGATCCCGGTACAAAAAAAAAACTCAGACTTTTCCCTTTCCCCCCATCCAAAAAGAGAGTAAAATCGGAAATGGAGACCTTGTGATTTATCAATGGAGAATTTTTTGCGTCTGTTCAGTTTCCCCCAAAGTCACAGTGAACAAGTGCGACTGACGCAGTGAGTGCCAAAAGGAGCCGTAGCGGAGCGCAGCAGAAAGGTGGCAGAAGCAATGGGTGACCTTGGTCTTTATTTCCCCCTACCCAAGCTTTCAATGCAGGGAAAAATCCAACAACAGAGACCCGTTTTTGATCTGGGGGCGACTATCGGTTCAACACCCAGTTTTTGGATGTGTTCCGGGCCCAAAAGACTTCTGGGATCCAAAAAAGGGGAAAAGGGCCCAAGCTCGTGCCCGCCATAGGGTGTTGTCCCGCCGCAGCCCCGCGTCATTTCTGAGCGGACCTTGCACAGTGGAGGGAGTCATTACAGACAACGCATCCGGTTTCCCGATAAGTGGATCGTTTGCTTTCATCAAGATGAACAGGCATGGGTCTTGATGATGTTTTTTGGCCCCAATTGCCCGGGGCCCGAATTAGTTGGGTTTTACTTCACATTCCTCTTCAAACGAAATGGTCCCCTTGAAAACTTTTTTTTTTTTAAAAGATATTTATTACTGCAAATTTTTTTCTCTTTTCCCCCCAAAAGTTCATTTTCTGGGGTTTTTCTGGAGGAGAGTAAAAGACAGCAAGGTTTTTTGAACACCTATTCCATTTACTCACTTTATCTTTTGAAGTTTTCGCTTGTCAATGGTTTTTTTTTTTCATGTTGCGTGAGATACAGCTATATTATGGTCCTTTGGAAAGAAAGTGGCTTTTAAGTGGATTTTTCCCCCCACAATTTTTTTTAGTGGCTGTGAAGTCATATTATAATTTTTTGGGGGGATGTTGCTGTGGATTCAGCAATAAACAGGTCCTTTTTGGAACGAAATGTGGCTTTGCGTGGCATTTCTCCCCCCAAATTTTTATTGTGGTGAGAAGTATATTTTTAAATTTTTTTGGGTCTTTTGCTTGAGTCAGCAATTAAAACGGCCCTTTTGGAAAAAATGTGGCTTTTGTGGCATTTTTTCCCTCACAATTTTAAAGGGGGTGAGAAATATTTTTTAATTTTTTGGGGTCATGTGCTTTGGGTACAGCAAAAATCAGGGCCCTTTAAAAAAATTTTTTTGGTTTTCCCCCAATTTTTTAAATTTCAAATTTTTCCATTTCTCAAGGGTTTTGCTTTAATTTTTGGGCATTTTCTGTGAATACAGTATTAAAAAGGTCCTTTAAAAAATGTGGTTTTAAAGGGAATTTTTTCACAATTTAAAGTGGCGAAAGGGGCATTTTTAAAAATTTTTGGGGGCATTTTGCTGGGGAAACTGCAGCTATACTACAGGTTTCCTATTATAAAAAAAAATCTGGTTTCTAACAGACATTTGTTCTTCACAATTGTCCAAAGTGGCTCAAGGGTCATGTTTTGAATTTTTTGGGGTTCATTTTGCTGTACATGCAGCTATACTACGGGGTCCTTTATAAAATTTATGTTGTTTCTAACAGACATTTGTTCTTCCCCAATTGTCAAGAGGTGGCTAAAAGGGTGATGGTGCTGTCAGAAACAGGAATAGGTAGGACACTGTTAATGGAAACATATTGCAAAATGATTTTGTTTTTGGGCAAGATCTTTAACTTTGCTATCAACCCCTGTATTGAGACAACCCATTTAATCAATTAAAAAGAGAAACAAGACATGGTGGGATTCCATCCTATTTTAAAAATGTGTTTTCTAGAATTAAAAACTACTAAAAAACTTGCATGTAAAAATAAGTGGTAAAAAAAATTCCTCTGAATTGTAAAAGGGAGGTACAGGAAAACTTGACCAGATACAGGTTATTCAGAGGACATGGAGTATGGAGCACGGACAGAGAACAAAGTACAGAGACAATTCCCCAGCACGTTGAGTAAAATGAGAAAAAGAATGCCAAGAAAAAGGGCACCCGGGGTGGAACAGGAGCGTTAACCACCAGTATTTCCAAAGGGAAGCTCAATTGGTCCGCACTCATACGAAGGGGCAAGCGCTACCCAGGACAGGGACAGTAGATGTCCAGTGAAACTAAAATGGTGGTTGAAAGAATCCTTTTTCCGGGCACTTTTTAAAATGGGGGCATGCAGGTTTGGGGCTCATGCTGTGGCCCAGGACAGGGATAGTCAATGTCCAGTGAAACTAAAATGGTGGTTGAAAGACTCCTTTTTCGGCACTTTTTAAAATGGGGTCAGGCAGGTTTGGGGCTCATGCTTTGGCCCGGACAGGTATAGTAATGTCCAGTGAACTAAAATGATGGTTCAATGACTGGTTTGTCTGGTACTTTTTAATCTGGGGTATGCAGGTTTTTGGGGCTCATGCTGTGGCCCAGGACAGGTATAGTCAATGTCCAGTTCAACTAAAATGGGGGGTTGAAAGACTCCTTTTTCCGGCACTTTTTAATTGGGGTCATGCAGGTTTAGGGCTCGTCCCGTGGCCCCGGACAGGGATAGTCTATGTCCAGTTGAATAAAATGGTGGTTGAAAGATCCTTTTTCGGCACTTTTTTTAAATCTGGGGGTCATGGGGTTTGGGGCTCATGTGCTTTCCAGGACAGGGATATTCAATGACACACTGTGTCATTGTCCACTCTTGGCCTATCCTTTTTTTCCCACATCTAGAATGTCTTTTCCCCACTGTCTGCCCCTCGGCTTTGCTGTGGCGGGCGCTGTGATTCCAACGTGTCATTGTGCCACTCTGTGGCCTACCCTTTTTTTTCCACCTCCGGACGTCATTGTCCCACTGTCTGCCTCAGCTGCTGCTGTGGGTGCCATGACCTACACCTGTGCCATTGTGCCCCTTGTGGCCTCCCCTTTTTGTCCCCTCCAGAAGTCATTGTGCCACGGGCTGACCTCATGCTGCTGCTGGGGCGCTGCGAGCCCCTACACCCCTGTGTCATTGTGCCACGTCTGCCCCTCTGCTGCTGCTGGGCTACTGCCGTGACCTACACACTGTCTTTGTCCCACTCGTGGCCAAACCCGTTTTGCCACCCCCCAAAGTCATTGTCCCACTCTCTGATCTGATCCCCTTGTGGCTCTGCCGTACCCCCACCTCTGCTTTGGGCCATATCGCTCCCATGACTTTATCAGACTACTTCCCGCTTCATTTTTTGGGTCGTTTTTCCCCCTCTTCGTGCCCAGGGAATTTTTAGTGAAGCTTTCTAAAGCGGGGGGCATCATTGCTTTGGTCAATTTAAACACAACATTGTATGAAGACCAAACCCAAAGCTCCCCTGCATATTTAAAACATGGCACAAATTCTACAGCACCCCACGGCTCTGTGCAGCGGAAATAGCTGTTTTTTAAAGCGATTTGTCCCCAAGCATTGGACAGAAAAAAAATTTTTTCGGGAAAATTCGGCAAGTACCGAAACGTTTTTTTTGGAAAATTTGCCCCTCTCTAAAGCAAAAAAAGCCCACCCCAATTTTTGTTTTACACAATAAAAACACTTTTTTTAAAAAAAAAAACAATTGTGCTTCCACATAAAAAACCATATAATTTGGATATCGCCGTAATCGTCTCAACCCACAGAGTAAAACTTACTTGTCACGGATATTGCACAGTGAGCGCTATTAAAAATAAAAATAAAAAACACTGCTATGATTGCAATATTTTCTTCACGCTGCCTTCCAAAAAAGCGGATTTAAAAGCCATCATTAAGTTTTGTCCCCCCAAAAATGATACCAATAAAAACGTCAACTCAGGTGCAGCTCCTATTCTGAGCCTTGTGGTTGAGCCAAATAGTGCATTAGGGCCACATATGGGATATCTCTGAAAATGTCAGAATCTGAGGAATCAATATTAAGCTGCATTCCCATGGTCACATCTACTGTGTTCCAGTGAATAATGAATAAAAATTGAAAATCTGCAAAAAAATAGAAATTTTGATATTTCCCCTCCACTTTGCATTAATTTCTGTGAAATAGCTAAAGGGTCAACAAACTTCTTAAATGCTTTTTTAAATACTTTAAGGGGTGTAGTTTCTTAGATGGGGCAATTATTGGGGTATCTACCATGCAGACCCCTCAAAGCCACGTCAGAAGTGGACTGGTCCCTAAAAAAATCAATTTTGTTAATTTTCTTGAAAATGTGAAAATTACTATTATTTTTCTAAGCCCCTTAATGTGGTAAAAAAAAAAACATTTAAAAAATGATGCCAACCTACAGTAGACATATGGTAGATGCTAGTTATAAACTATTTTTAAGGGAATAAAAGTTATATGGATAAGAAAAGATGGGTTTTGCACCAATGAAATACACCAGCAGTTACTACAAAATTTCTGTATCCTAATTTAAGTACAAGGTGGCTCTTTGAACAAAACTGGGCTGCACTAAAGTGAAATACAGCTATTTAAAAGTTATACGGATAAGAAAAGGTGGTTTTTGCACCAATGAAATACACCAGCAGTTACTAGAAAATTTGTGTATTCAAATTTAAGTACAAGGTGGCTCTTTAAAAAAAACTGAGATGCACAAAATAAAAGTACAATTTCAGCTCAGGTGTGAGGTGTGCTGGCCAAAAAGTGTTAAAAAATATGCCATTTCAATGCAGGTTCAAAGCAGAGTCTGGGCTGCACAATATACACCCTCCTTTCCAAAGCCAGCATGTCTGTCTGTCGGTCCGTCCGACCTCCTCCCTCCTCCCCCCGCGGCTGAACAGCGCTAGATGCCTCTTTAAAAGTCTCTGTCTAACTAACCAAGAACTGAAATTCTCTAATCTACCTATATTCTAATGTTCACTGCTAAAAGTATAGTTGTCTGTAGGAATAAAGAGAAGAACTGTTTCTCTGTGTCTCTGAGCTGAGCTGTATTGAGAGAGACGTAGCACACATCTTGCTCTAGTGAGAAACACTGAAAGACTGATACTGAACAGGAAAAGCTGTTCTATGCAAAACGAGGTCATGTGATTTTTCCATCCAATGACAACCATACACATCACAGTCATGACATTGCACACCCAGCTCACCCTGCTCTATGCTCTAAGCTGATTTGCTGGCCGCCAAAATGACAGGAAGGGCCGAAAATGGCGCGATAGTAATAGATTATCTGCAGATTGTCACCTCAAATATCGTGATCGGAAATTTCCGATCAACCTAAAAATCGTGCCAATTTCAACTTTGTCGATTACAATCGCTCATCCCTATTCAGCATAGCTGGCGGGGTGATAATTAACAAACGCATCCATCTTTCCCCCCGATAATGTGGATCATTTGACATTTATCAAAATGAATCAAGTGTGGATCTCTGACCACTTTGTTGCCCGGTTTTCGATGTCACCGACTAGTAAACTGTAGCACGTCTTCTTCACAATGTGAAATACACATTCCATCAGTCATCTATTAACATCAGTCATCAGTCAGTCTGCCGTAAGTCATTTATTAACCGTTTCAGGCCCCATAAAGTCAAATAAAATGGGGCCTGTTTTGGAAATGGCACATGGTAATTGGCAGAGATGCCAATAGGGCAGTACGATAAGTACTCCTGTCAGGGGCCCTAATCAAAAAGGGGCACAGTGATTTCTTAAAAATTAGGAACTAATAATGGGTGGGGGCCCCATTTGTTTTAGCTGCATGGGGACCTGAAATGGTTAATAGATGACTGACAGCAGCCATGGCTACCACTGCACCCCCTATAACTACAGCCTTGCCAGCTGAACCTCCATGTTCCCCGTTGAGATGTTCTTGCAGCCACCACATATATGACATGTTCTTGAGCCCTGGTGCAAAAAGTGATAGTAGGCTCCTGCCAGTTACCATGTGCCATTTCCAGTACTGGTGTCTTCTTATGTGTCAAAAGGGCCCCGTAGCACCTGCTACCACTGCACCTCGTATAGCTATGCAGTCCTCATCTTTTCAGTTAGCCATTGAAAGGAATTAATTATTTTAGTCTGTGAATTTTTTTCTGTGACTCTTACAGCCAAATTGTCTTCACTAAGTTGTACCACGTATCAAGTTTACTGTTATGGATGCTAATTCCAGCTTCCCCTCACCTGTTTTGGAATAAAAATTAACCTGAACATCATCTCCCATTGACTTTAATGGGAATCGACAATCGAGCAAGATCGAATATCTATTAATTTTCTTAAAAATCAGGAATTAACTAGATCTCGATTTTTTATCGATCGCTCATCACTAGTTGTTGCCTTACGGGTTTTAAGGCCTTCATTGGTAGGGGAAACTAGGCTTAAAAAAATCCTTATCTTTACCTTTACCCACATTTCTCCCACCCTTGGTTGAACTTGATGGACATTTGTCTTTTTTCAACCGTACTTACTATGTAACAAATACTACATTTTATATCCTTACTCCTATAACCATCCAAACACATATTTGCACTAGGTTATCACAATGGCATCGTTTAGGTACAGTAGCACGCTCTGAAAATTTTTGTGGCCCAAAGGGCATCCTATTGAACTCAAAGAGTCCCATTGTTGTGGTAAAGACGGTCTTCTCACGGTCTTCAGGGGCCATAGGTGCTTGTCAGTACCCACTTGTTAAATCCAATGTAGAGAAGTAAGCAGCAGATTCCAAGTCAGTCAGAGACTCCTCAATGCGTGGAAGCGGGTAAGTAACACTGTTGAGCTTTCTATAGTCCACAAAAAAAGTGAATGGAGCAAAAAAGTGAATGCCGCAATCCTACTTCTTGACTAAAACCAAGAATGCCGCCCACAAATTTTGGCTTTCTGCCATGAGGTCAGCACCCTTCATATCTTGGAGGAGCTTCTTGACAGGCTGATACATTGTAGGTGGAATAGGACGCTGTTGCTCCTTGATTGGAGGATGGTCACCTGTAAGGATAGCATATTGGATTAAAATGGTCTTCCCAGAATCCAGAGGATGCTTGCTGAAGGCGTCATGATATCTCTTGGTAATATTCTGAATTCCATTGATTTGCTCAATGAGAGTATAAGCATCTCCCACATAGAGTTCAGTCTACCAGGGTTCTTCAGAGGTTTCCTTTTTCTCCTGAGTGGCTTGAGTGGAGTGTTGAGAAGCAGTCAGTTCTTTTTATGCTGCTTGGCAGATTTTTGTAACAGTTTTTTTTTTTTTACTTTTTTCACCCAACTGACAGCATCCAAGATGGTTGGTTAACCACTTGTAGGCCCACCCAAAATGTAGTCCCAAAAAAAAAATAGATTGAAAAAAAGGGGATGTCCATGATATAATGTGCAGAATAAAATGACTGGAGACCAGGAATATGGTGAAAACATAAAACAGTTCTTTTACTGGGAAATAATCATCAGCTTCATCGGGAATGCATACAATACACTCTCTGAGCACAAATAGTGGATGACACTTGTGAGCTGAATTCCCTGTTATCTCGTAGGCAGTTGAAAGCAGTTGTGGGGAAAACAGTTCACTCCCCTTTCCTTGCATTTACTTTGGCCTGACACAGTCCTGGTTCCTGACAATGTAGAAAAAGCAATTGTTCTCCAGTCCTTGTCTTCAATTTAAAATATAGATAATTTTATTGTCATATATTAAAATTAGCCATTCCAGCTAATGCGTTTCGGGTGCGCAGACCCTTATTCATAGCATGTTAATGCACAGATACAACTCTCCTTACATAGCCAATATAAAAAATCCCATAATCCTTTGTGGGATCACATGATCACACAGCACGAAAAAAAAAAGAGGAAGGGAGAAAAGAAAAAAAAAGAGGAAGGGGAGAAAAGAAAAAAAAAAAAAAACAACAACAGAAACACCAATATAAAGTAATATGCGAAATATGAATAAAAACACACCTGGAAAATAGCATAACACAATTTTTAGTAATAATATAAAAGATCATTCTTATAATTTAACCCAAATGGGATTCTGGAATTCAATTTGAAAATCCAATATGCTTTCCTTTTTAACAGAAGCTGCTTGAGGTTCCCTCCTCTTGATTTTAACTGCACACGTTTTATACCAAAAAAGGAGAAACCAGAAATATCTCCTTGGTGAACGTTTGAAATGACGTAGCGCCCATGAGACGTTAACGTAATTAATATTCTTTACTATGCAGGATATGCTCATATATTCTTCTTTCAAAGATCTACCCGTGAGCCCACATAAATAAGTTCACAAATTCTGCAGCTAGACATAAATAGACTCCTTCTGTGTTGCAGTTTATAAAGTTGTTAATTTTATATAACAGTGTTGTCATGTGGTGCTGAAAATCTGTAACACAATCCATATAAGCGCACATATTACATCTCGCATTCCTGCATTTGAAGTTTCCTTTCATGGATAACCAATGCCTACTACCTCGATCTTCCTCATATTAAACTTTGGTGATAGACTAGCAGCTAATGATTTTCCCGTTTAGGAACAAACCTAACTCCCTTCTTTTCAAAATTTAAGCTGCACATTAAACTTGACATAAGATGGGCAGATATTTACGTATAAGGTTTACAATTGTTTAAAATTGGTTACTATATTGTTACGGTCTGGAGGTGGATCCACTGGACCAACCGCAGGCGATGGCGTAAGCCCACACCAGGGAGTGGAGTCTAAGTGGGACCGGTTTTCACCAGAGCCCGCCGCAAAGAGGGATGGTCTTGCTGCGGCGGGTGTCCACCAGGTCACTACCACTGGCGGGGCTTGCCTGCAGTGGCGGCCAGGGGTGCAGGGTACGGAACGGCAGGCAGTCTCGTGGTCGTGGACAGGCAGGAGGGCAGGACAGGCGGCTCTGGTTCGTAGACGGTAGACGTTAAGCAAGGAGTCGGTACACGGAAGGCAAGACAGGAACGCTCTGGGACAAATTTCACCATGGAATATACACCCAAGGGAATCCGGCAAGGGCCGGCAGGAAGAGGCCGGACTTAAATAGGAGCAGTGCCCGGCAACCAATTACCGGTGCACTGCTCCTTTAAATCTCATAGAGCCGGGCCGGGCACGCCCTAGGGGTGGAGCTACACGCCGGGAGCTGAGAGCCGACAGAGCAGGAGCGTGGCTGGGTAAGTGGACGCTGGCAGGGCTGCGACACGGGTGGACCCCGAACCCGACGTGCGGGACGGGGCTCCGCTGGGAGCGGGGGCACGGACGCGCCTGCGGCCCGGGACAGTGGTCGCAGGGGCGTCCGTTACATATATGCAGTGACAAACGTAAGAGAATGGGTAGAAGATTTATCTGCTTTCTATTTATTAAGCAAATCCTCCCTTCCTCTCATGGATGCAATCTGCTTGCCTCTGTTCACACACCATTTAGGGTAATGTCTGTCTCGTAATCGCTTTTCAATGACCTCATATTGGGCATCCAATAGCTTATTGTCAGAACATGATCTTTTCGCACGTACAAATTCCCCCACGGGAATCGCACGAATGGTGTGAGCTGGATGACCGCTTCTAGCATGTAGGATCGTGTTACCCGCTGTCTCCTTTCTATAGATGGTAGTACACACTTTATTCCGTTTAATAGAAAAATCTATATCCAAGAATTGAATATTATATTTATCACTGGAAGATGTAAATTTTAAATTGCACTGATTCCTGTTGATATAAGAAACAAAATTTTCTATATTGGACTCCTCACCATTCCATACTAACAGTATATCGTCGATGATTCGCCCATAATACTGTATACTACCAAAATAGGGATTACTGGATGAAAAAATACAACCCTCCTCCCACCATGCCATATATAAATTTGCAAGGGAGGGGGAAAATTTGGCCCCCATAGGCGCACTCTGGATCTGAAGGTAATATGTGCCATTAAAAAGAAAATAGTTGTGTTTAAGTCCTGGTTCCTGCTTCACTAAGAAATCCTTCACTACTTTGCTTATGGTGTGATTCTTTTATGAAATCAGTTTTTACTCACAGATAATGAGCAGCAATGTCCTATGACAGGATGGCGCCAAGCTAGAACATGACTTCATAGTCACAAAACTCCGTCCTAGCCTGATTTGGGTGCCAGACAAGTAAAGGGGTCCTTGAATCAGCTCCTTCCCTCTGTCTAATTTCACGCCTTCTATGGAGGCAATGTGAGTCGGTTTTTCATCCGAATATATTCTCGGTAGGGACTGGAGTTAAGGACCGAAGAGTGGTACTATCTCTGCAGCTCCTCGGACAAGTGTCTAAGATAAATATTTGGGCTGTGGGCTGCAGGAGACACAGCAAGCACACACAGTCTGAGAGGACTTGTCTGCACACCGCTTTCTCTGATTGAGCAACTGACTAAATGACCCTCTATATTGAAAAAGAGGCTGGGCTAGAGAGGCTCCACCCACAAAGTACTTTCCAGAAGTTTCTGCCATTATGGGCAGATTACAGCCAATAGGGAGTAAGCTTATAAGTACCTCCCATTGGTTATCATGTAATAACAACATGCAATCTGAACATACAATGGGACTCTTTTCAATCAATTTCCATCAAAGAATAAATATAATACCCTTACTTCTTTAACCATTCGAACACATTTTTTACTAGGTTATCACATGTCTATCTACAGGAGGCCTATGTTCCTACCAACCTACTGGAGGGACCCTGTATGCTAACCTATCTACTGGAGAACACTATGTACCTACCTTTTGGGGGGCCCTTATACTTACCTACTAAGAGGACTCTACATACAAACCTACCTACTGAGGGGGTCTACATAGCTACCTAATAGGGGGAACTTTATACTTATCTACTTACTGAGTGGGCCTATCAACCCACTGAGGGGCTAACTACTGAGAGGATGTGTAAACTTACTGAGGGGGCTTATTTACCTAAATTATGAGGGTACCTACATACTGTGGGAGGCCTATATGCTTAGCTACCTACTGAAGGGTATAGCTGTATAGCTACTTCATAGGGGCTTACCTATCTACCTGCCTATCTATCTATGAAATGGGCAGCTAATCTAGCTACAAAGGGCTTACATACCTACATACATAATGGGGGCTTACCTACCTAATGCTGGCTTACATACCTACAGTGAAGGAAATAATTATTTGATCATTTGCTGATTTTGTAAGTTTGCCCACATGAACAGTCTATAATTTTAAGGGTATGTTAGTTTTAACATTGAGTCTTTGCACCTTTGTGGGGTCGCCCTTTTCGGGGCGAGTGCTCCACTTATCTCACTGGTGTAAAGATCCCCAGGGATTCATTAGGGTGAGTTGTTAATCTTTTCGCCACTATTTGACGGCATCTATATTTTTGGATATGTGTATTGGGTACAATAATTGAACATATATCCATATGTAATTTTTTGAGTGCTCAGCCGCACAATATTTTAAAATTGTGAAGTAAAAGTTATATTTTATATTGCACACAATTATCATACGCACTCCATTCTTCCTTTGTTTTCCTTAAATGTGCGATGGAGTAATTACTCGATACTATCTACATTATCGGGAATAGGTTCTCTTTGTTTTTTGTTGATAATAGGTCATGGCAGGATTTTTGGCAACAGATGTAAGTGTTGATCAATGGTTAACAGATGCTGATGAAATCTTTTCAGACAAGGAGTACGTCCAAAAAAACACACACCCTCTCTCAATGCAGCATTTAAAGATTTGAATAAAACCTATAAGGAACAAATCTCTGCTGGCTGGGAAATAAAGAGTTTGAAGAACTACATAAAAAATCAGATTGTTCCTAGAGGTCTAAGAATTTCCTTGACCCCCCTATTAAATATCGCAGTCCTGAGTTTGTTACAGAATGGGAGAAGGAAGCGACCGCTAGTTCTTTGCGGTTCATGCAGCTTCTTCTAACCAAAGAAAAGAATAGCCTTGAAGTCATTAATAATAAATTAAAGGAACAAATTACAACTGTACATAATTTTGAGAAAGAGGTTGAATACGTAATCAAAGAAAAACAGTTACAGAACTCAATAGAAAGGTTCCAACAACATATTAAAGATCGTAAACATAAACAATTTATTAGAGACCTAGGTGACTTCAGAGAAAATAAAGCTTATGTCCTTTCGGGATCTAAGCACGATAAAAGAGACACTGGGGCGATTTCCACCAGTGATACTGATATTTCAGACTCAGACTTGGAGGGAAGAAATAATAGAAATTCCCTTAATACATCAGGACAGAGAGGACGTGGTAGGGGTAATAAACGCAGGGGACAACAAAAACCTTTTTTAGCACGTCATTACCCGCTGAGGGATCATTCAGCTCCAAAATAGATAAAAGTGTACAGGTGAAGGACCAACATCAAATAGTAAATTTGGCATCATATACCCTTAGTGAAAACGAAATGAGTATTCTTAGGAAAGGACTTTCATTTGTTCCAACAGCAAAATTCAATTTATTTAATTGGATAAAGGACATACAACTTTTTGGGCGGAAGATGCGATGGCATAAGTATCACGTCCTAAAAAATAGACGTGAGTGTCTAGAATTAGGCATTAATGACGATATGCTGGAAGATGTCAGACTTCTGTATAACTTAGCGGATGAAGGTATCCACAGTGGAAAAGGTCCTTTCACACAGTTATGTACAAAAAGTAAGAAAATGCCTATGTATCTTGCATAGACGTCTTTATTTCCCAGGTTACAAAAGAATTGGAACATCTGAAAATGAAGGATAATTCATTTTCTAACTGTACCTTTAGAGAGAGACAGGCAATTCTCAAATTAGAACAGAATCACAAAATAGTTATAAAACCCTCTGATAAGGGGGGAAACATTGTTCTAATGGATCACATAGATTATAGAGATATGTGCAAGAGACTTCTGTGTGACCCTATCTGTTATGAAATTCTCAGCAAGGATCCATCAGAGGACTATAAACGAGAGCTACTGGAAATACTTTCTTCAGCAAAAAGTAATGAGCTAATCAGTGTCTCCGAATTTGAGTTCTTATTTCCCAATTTTCCCCGTATTGCGACATTCTATGGTCTCCCCAAAATTCACAAGGGTACTAACCCATTGATGGGGAGACCCATAGTTTCCGGCGTAGGATGTCTCACACAGAATTGTGGGATTTACCTCGACCAGATCTTACAACCTTTTGTGGAATCTCTATTGTCTCATACAAGAGACACTATGGACTTCTTAAGAAAGCTTGATGGGATAACAATATCCAAAGATAGCTTCTTGGGAAGCATTGACGTAGAGTCACTCTACACTTCCATCCCACATTATTTAGGAGTCAAGGCAGCTGAATACTTCCTTAAAGGAAGAGGTCAACAGCTTGATTTACATAACAGATTCATACTAGACCTTCTAATGTTTGTTCTAACAAATCATTTTTTTCTATTCAATGGAAAACTATACCACCAATTAAGAGGAACAGCCATGGGCAATTCCTGAGCCCCAAATTATGCTAATCTGTATTTGGGATGGTGGGAGGACACAATAGTCTTTGGTGATGAACCCCTAAA
This sequence comes from Phyllomedusa bahiana, assembly GCA_025379985.1. Taxonomy (NCBI): domain Eukaryota; kingdom Metazoa; phylum Chordata; class Amphibia; order Anura; family Hylidae; genus Phyllomedusa; species Phyllomedusa bahiana. The sequence goes on along the minus strand of JAODAL010027609.1, from coordinate 10,893 downwards.
ATATATCGAGAATGTTGCATTTTATATCAGATACATCGATGATATCTTTATTTTTTGGAATGGGAAAAAAGAAGAGTTCATAGAGTTTATACATAACCTAAACCAAAACTGCATGGGACATAGGTTCACATATGAAATAGACTCTACCGAGTTAGCCTTTTTAGATGTGATGGTTACTAAGGGACAAGATGGGAGATTGAAAACTTCCATTTTTCACAAAAGACGGCATGTAACTCAATTCTTCACTGGACTAGTAGTCATCCCTATCCTTTGAAGAAGAGAATCCCACGGGGACAGTTTCTGTGACTAGGCCGCAAATGTTCCTCAAAAAATGAATTTGTCCATCAGGCCAAAAAGCTGTGCCAGAGATTCAGAGAAAAAAGCTACCCGGAAGGGATACTGAGGGAATCATATCACTCTGCACTTAGCAAGGGTAGAAGCCATCTTTTAGTTCCTAGGCAAAAAGATAAAGGATCAGAATCAGGAATTCTAAGATTGATAGGGACATTTGATGCAGCTTCAAGTGAGATTAGAAATATCTTGACCAAACATTGGGATATCCTCTTGATGGATCCTGATATAAAAGACAAAATAGGTCCCCGACCAGCCATCACATTCAGGAAGGGAAAAAGTCTGAAAGATAGACTTGTGAGAAGTCATTTTATACCCCCTTGAATGATTTGATGTGGTTAAACAGGCAACCAAAAGGTTGCCATAGATGTAGTGGGTGCATTGGCTGTGCATACCTTGAGGCGGGAAAAATTTTCCGCAATGCAAAAACTGGACGATCTTTTGTGATCAAACATTTCATTAACTGTCGCTCAAAAGGAGTGATTTATCGTATCCGATGTCCATGTGGACTCGAGTACATAGGAAAGACCACTCGTGAACTGAGAAGGAGGATCGGTGAACATCTGAGTGACATCCGCAATAAAAGGGACACCCCAGTTTCCAAACATGTTTGGAACCAACATGGGGGAGCATTCAAAGATCTGAGGATAATGGGAATTGACCTTATAAAACCTCATGAAAGGAAGGGTGATCTAGACTGCCCGATTTGAGATCACGTTGAAAGTCGTGGGCAGCTTAAACATCTTTTGATCAAAATATGTGAACAGAGAATCTCAAAGTTTTTTCATGTATGATAGATAGCATAAATGCTTCTTTAGGGATTTCCACGTAATTTAATTCTCATTAGTGACACTGATTAACTGGTGATGCAGTTGCACCTATGTATATTAAGTTTTGTCACATTATGATACCATTGTATTCAATTCTATTGTGGCTTTCTAGAGTATTATTGATATATCTAAGTCATCGTGTTATATCTAAATTCTCATATCCATCTGAATTTATACTATATCTTTACTGTTGTAATTCTGTCTTATATTCTGTGCCATATCTATTCCATCATGGTCACTATCATGATGGTCCCCTAAAAAAGCCCATTGATTTTTGCCTGTTAGTCTCTATCCAGGCTATGAATGGAGACTATGATCACGCCCTATATGGGCGGATCTGTTCGCGCCCATATATGTGATGAACGCCGAGCTGGGAAAGCGGTGCGCGTCACCCATCTCCGTACTTTGGGCGGAAGTCATCATCAGTATTTCATGTTCGAGGGCGGAGGTGACGGGCGCCGCGTCGGGAGAGCTCCGCATGTCACTCACACCCACACTCAGGCCGGAGGTCATCATTCGTACTCCGCGACTGAGGGCGGAAGTGACGGATACCGGAACAAGCGCGCGGTCAAGGTATCTTGGCAACGGCCGCAAACATCCGGTTCCCGGTATATTTAAAGCGGTTTTGCCAGGAGGAGTCTTATCTGCTAAGAAGCTAATGTAAACAAATCACGGAGCTGAAAGAGAGAGAGAAGCACACAGCCAGAGCACAAAGCTGCATAAGGGATCGTGTGACATGTTCATGAATTAATCAAATGCCAACTTGTGGATTCTGTTACAAAAAGACAACAGTTTTTCTCCTCAGCAGCTTGAAGCTCCTTCATGTTCTCTGTCAATCAGATAAAGCAGGGATCTAATCACACTACAACTAGTTATTCTGTTACAAAGAAAACATTTGCTACCCGGTGCTTGAAAACTTCTGCAGCTCATTTCTCATCAGATAAGAAGCTCTCTCTGCGCAAGCTGTCCAGCAGCCCCTGTCAGGCCATATCTTAATACAAACTTTGAAGTAACCAAGGCTTGTAAGGAAGGCTGTAGCTCTCTCAGACTGCAATATTTTAATCACATATATTTAGAAAAGTGATTAAAAACCCATTTTGGAGGATCCCACGTCCACATTACATCGTGGCAAAACCCCTTTAAGGTTGGCTCATTCTCACAGCAAACGGCGGGCACACCATAGCCCTTCTGGCGGTATCAGGAGCCATACGCTCCATGACCTGTTTTTCAGTCACTCTTTGACTCCATTTTTGGTGAGTACAGACTATTGCATTATATTGCATACCGGTTAGCTGTTATTGGGTATACAGTTCAGGTATATGGGGTGTATTTTGGGACAATTTTCTGTCTCTATAAACATTTATATGCCTTTGAGTAATTTATTATGGAATTGTTTATACTCTGATAGCTACCCGTGACGTAATTTTTTGATTCCCAATGAAAATCTTTTTGGGTAATTGATTCAATTGGAACAATTTATTTATCTATACCCTTTGAATATTGGTTTTATTTTTAGATCTCATTTTAAATCCCCTTTCTTGGTCCCCTGAAGAGACCGTGGTGGGTCGAAACATGTTGGGACATTGTATGATGACCACATAAGGGTAAGGTGGGAGTCTGTAGGGTGAGTCTTTGCACCTTTGTGGGGTCGCCCTTTTCGGGGCGAGTGCTCCACTTATCTCACTGGTGTAAAGATCCCCAGGGATTCATTAGGGTGAGTTGTTAATCTTTTCGCCGCTATTTGACGGCATCTATATTTTTGGATATGTGTATTGGGTACAATAATTGAACATATATCCATATGTAGTTTTTTGAGTGCTCAGCCGCACAATATTTTAAAATTGTGAAGTAAAAGTTATATTTTATATTGTACACAATTATCATACGCACTCCATTCTTCCTTTGTTTTCCCTAGTTTTAACATTGAGCAATAGAATATTTAAAATAAAACCCAGAAAATTACATTGCATAAATTATATGAATTTAATTTGCATTTTTCTGAGAGTATTTGATCCCCTACCAACCACTAAGAGTTATGGCTCATACAGACCCGTTAGACGCTTCTAATCATCTCGTTACCTGCATTAAATACAGCTGTCTAAATAGTTACCTTTATAAAAGACTCCTTTTCACAGACCCAATTAATCAGTCAGACTCTAACCTGTACAACATGGGCAAGACCAAAGAGCTTTCTAAGGATGTCAGGGACAAGATCATAGACCAGCACAAAGCTGGAATGAGTTACCAAACCATAAGTAAAATGCTGGGGAGAAAGAGACAACTATTGGTGTAATAGTATGAAAATAGAAGAAATACAAAATGACTGTCAATCGACATCGATTTTGGGGCCCCCATTCAAAATCTCACCTGTGGGGTATTTCCCTTTATGATGAGGAAGGTGAGAGATCAGCCTAAACTTTCATGGGGGAACTTTTTAATGATCTCAAGGCAGCTGGGACCACCAAGAAAACAATTGGTAACACATTACGCCATAATGGTTTAGAATCCTGCAGTGCCCGCAAGGTCCCCTTGTTCAAGAAAGCACATGTGCAGACCCATCTGAAGTTTGCCAGTGAACACCTGTATGATTCTGTGAGTTATTTAGAGAAGGTGCTGTGGTCAGATGAGACAAAAATTGGGCTCTTTGGCATAAACTCAACTCACCGTGTTGGGAGAAAGAGAAATGCTGTCTATGAGCCACAGAACACCGTCACCACTATCAAGCATGGAGTTGGAAATATTAAATTTTGGGGATGTTTCTTTGAAAGGGGCCAAAAAAACGACTTCACCACATCAATTGGGAGTATGTACCGAAAAAATTTTTGGTCCAACCTCCTTCCCCTTGCCAAGTTTAAAAATGGGTGTGGCTGAGTCTTCCAGCAAGAAAATGCCCCAAAAATAAAATTTAAAAGGCAACAAGGAGAAGCACATTAATTTAAATGGGTGACCTGCCAGTCTCCAGACTTAATCCCATAAAAACTTTTGGGGGAGTTGAAGTCTAAGTTCCCAAGCAGCAGCTTCAAAATCTAATGATTTAGGATGTCTGCAAAAAAGAGTGGCCCAAAAATTTCCCTTCTGATTTGCGCAAACCTCATCTCAGCTACAAAAAAAAGTTGATGGGGCCAACAAGTATTTGTTTGTTTCCAGAGGGATGAAATATTTTTTTCACTGCAAAATGAAAAATTATTATATAATTTTACAATGTGTTTTTTTGGATTTTACTTTTGATGTTCTTTTCTCTCTGTTAAAATTAACCTCCCTTAAAAATTTATAGATGTTGGTCTTTGTCAGTGGACAAACTTATACAATCAGCAAGAGATCAAGTAATTATTTCCTTCATTGTATATACCAAAGGAGGATTTTACCTATATAATAGGAAGAGTCTGCCAGTTACCTGACTAATTTTGACAATCTACCCTAGGAGTGTCTTCTTATCTGCCTGTCTAATATGGGGGTCTGACAACTATAAGCGGTGTGTACCTACCTATCGGTGGCATAAATTGGGCCCAATAATTTGGGTTTCGGCTTTCAAGTTTGGGGGTATAATTCTGTGTGGGGTTTTTAAAGGGACATTGTTACTATTAAGGATGCTAGGATGAGGAGTTTGTTCAGTGGTAGCAATTTGTAGGGAAGTAGGAAAAGGAAGAGTCTAACATATTTGTGTGGTAAAATTTTGCAGGGGGGGATTTGCTGGAAAATGTCATATGGGCCTTTTGACCATATGTAAAAAAAAAAGAAAACAGGTAAACAACACCCGAGAGTCCCGGGGTGAACTGCCAGTAATTTTATTACTGAGAAAAACTTATGTACTTGGTATCTAAAAACATTGGGTACTGTATGGGGGTTTAAAAGTGCCTTAAAAAGGGGTTTTCCACTAAAAAGAATGCTTTAAATTGTAGGGAAAAACAAAAAAAAGACATTTTTCCAAAATTTAATTGCATTGTTCCCCTGTTTTCCTAAAGGATACAAATGAATTTTTTACCCCCTTGGCATTTCAGCCCCCCCGTAATGACCTGTAAACAAATCTCCCCGGGTGTTTGTTCAATGAGATAAAAAAAAAAAAAGAGTGGTCATCACACAGGTCAGCAGTGTCATCAGTGTCCTGTGCTGCCAGAAGTAAAAGCTTGATTTATTCAAGTAAACAGCTCTGTAATTAGGGCTTTTTTTTTGGGGGGATCAGATAAGAAGCCCTGGGAGTAGTTTGAAAGCTAATCAAATTAATTAGCATCTGAAAGCACGGAGTTTGTGTACAAGAAAGGGGTTTATGAAAATTAGTCTAACCAGGAAGTGACAGAAAATTTTCTTTATGCATTCTTGAAAACCTGTTGGTGGGGACAATTTCCTTTAATGTAACAGTTTATTATTCAGTAACGGAAACAATGGAAAATATTTAGACATTTATTTTGGTGATATGTGGTCATGATGTGACAATATTATTTGGTCTTTGTATATTGTTGTTATTGGTATTATGGGTCTTGGTATACAGATTTAGTCTGTAACATTATGGTAGTATTAGTCACTATATTTTTGGTAACATGTGGTGATAATGTGGCGTTATTTTTTGGCCCTTGTATACATACTGACTGGCAGAATACATATAACATGTCAATAAAACTGTATGGTGTAAACTCAAACGAAAACTAAAACACCCTCCAAAAAAGCATACTTTTTTTTATTCACCCCACAATTAATTTTCTACTATTGAACAATCACTTTAAGTAGAAATTATTTTTTGTGGCACTCTATACTGTAGACATCCATCAAGTCAAGTGGATAGGTGATACATTTTGAAAACCAATGTGTAAACGTACCTTTTTTACCACAAGTTTCAAATTACTATAGTTTTACATTATAAGAAAAACACAGTCTCAAACACATATAAAGAAAACTGAGACCATAGAAAAAAACATTTAGTCTCTCAGTATAATTAAATACACACAACATGATGTGTAATAAAACTATGTTGACACAAATAATTAAACCTCAAACCAACAATTGTCATAGTGTGGTCAATTTTTCATACAGATACATTGATGTACCAGATAAAACTTCCCCTTATGACTCACCCTGTATCCATAATCACCTACATACTGCAATTTAGCTGAAGGTAGCTCGGGAAATACCCAAAGTATGATGCATAAGACGAGGGATTTTTTTTACAAGAAAGATTCTGGTATTTAATAGAATCAGCATATCTGGTAATTCCAGATACAGAAAACTTTACATTACAGTGTAGATTTGATTTTAGTGGGAATGTGTAATGGACAGGGTTTTCTTCATTTAAAGGGATATTGTTTATACAGAAACTGATGGAATATTTCTAGGCATTACTGTTCACTTTCACGTTGTCGCTGTCTGACTGCTGGAATCCCCATTGCACCTGAGATTGATGGGACCTTTAACATTGTGGTTTCTGAAGTTTTTCCCTGGCTGTTCATGGAACTAATTATCTCCACGGGCCACATCAGAGTTAGTATTGCCCATAAAGGGCCGTTGAAGGGTCGTTAGGATACCGGGTTAGGGCTGTCACAGATTACTGAACAAAGCAGTGTGGAGGTGGGCGCTGGAGCTCCGAATCCATGATAGCATCTGCACACTGTGTTTCCACTACTGCCTCTACCAAGCTCCTGCTGCATCCTCCAGGAATAGTGAAGAGCCTGTCCTTCTGTGTCTGGACCTTGTACATCCCTGCTCGCCGTGTCTATACTCTCACAAGCAGTGGTGTAGCTACAGGGGTCGCAGCAGTTGCAATTGCGACCAGGCCCCTAAGCCAGGGGGACCTGCAGGACCCCCTCGCCACACGCTGTATATGTGGGTCTATGTGATCCAGCAATGCAGCAAACTGCCGCGGAGCAGGCACAACGTCTGTGACCCTCCGGTCTCGGCTGTTGCGACCTCTGTAATTGGCTTGCGGTTATTACAGGCAGCAACACAAGCGGTACGATGCAATGATGTCATTGTGGCGCCTGCTCCGCTGTCTGTATTAGGCAGCAAGCCTATTACAGAGGGCTCAATGGCCAGGACTGGTGGTCTTCAGCAATTGTGCCTGCCCCACGACGGTTTGCTGCATTGCCTATTGCTAGGCTTATGGTCTAGTACGCGGCAGAAGCAGCATCCGTAGCAGGCAGCGAGATGACGTCACACCACCCGCTCCGGATTCTGAAAGAATTGTGCGGCGGAGAAACTGGAGAGAGGTGAGTGTTATTTTTTTATTTTTAATGGAAATACTGTATATTAAGCAACTAAAGGATGCCCTATACACCTAATCCTAGCCTTTTATATAGCTGGCAACTAAAGGAGGCCCTATACACCTAATGCTAGCCCCATATATACCTAGCAGCTAAAGGAGGCCCTATACACATAATGCTATCCCTATACATACCTAGCCACTAAAGGAAGTCCTATACACCTAGCCCTGCATATACCTACTCACTAAGGGAGGAAATACTGCTATCTATCTATCTATCTATATTATATATATATTTATATACTGTATATATTTTACAACCACCGGCCCTTTATTAGGTACACCTGTCCAACTGCTCGTTAACACTTAATTTCTAATCAGCCAATCACATGGCGGCAATTCAGTGGCATTTAGGCATGTAGACATGGTCAAAAACAATCTCCTGCAGTTCAAACCGAGCATCAGAGGGGGAAGAAAGGTGTTTTGGGTTTGCCTTGAACGTGGCAGGGGTGTTGGTGCCAGAAGGGCTGGCTGAGTATTTCAGAAACTGCTGATCTCCTGGGATTTACGCACAACCATCTCTAGGGTTTACAGAGAATGGTTCCGAAAAAGAAAAACATCCAGTGAGCGGCAGTCCTGTTGGGCGGAAATGCCTTGTTGATGCCAGAGGTCAAAGGAGAATGGGCAGACTGGTTCGAGCTGATAGAAAGGCAACAGTGCCCTCAAATAGCCCACCCGTTAAAAACCAAGGTAGGCAGAAGAGCATCTCTGAACGCACAGAAACGGAGAACTTTGAGGCAGATGGGCTACAGCAGCAGAAGACCACACCGGGTCCCACTCCTTTCACTAAGAACAGGAAACTGAGGCTCAATTTGCCCAAGCTCATCGAAATTGGACAGTAGAAGATTGGAAATACTTTTGCCTGGTCTGATGAGTCTCGTTTTTCTGCTGCGACATTCGGATGGTAGGGTCAGAATTTGGCGTCAACAACATGAAAGCATGGATCCATCCTGCCTTGTACAACGGGTTCAGGCTGGGGTGGTGGTGTCATGGTGTGGGGAATATTTTCTTGGCACTCTTTGGGCCCCTTGGTACCAATTGAGCATCGTTGCAACACCTTGTGGAATCTATGCCACGAAGAATTGAGGCAGTTCTGAAGGCAAAAGGGGGTCCAACCCGTTACTAGCATGGTGTACCTAATAAAGTGGGGGTTTGGGAGTGTATATAATAATTATATATTTATATATATATATTTTTATATATTAATATATATATTTTTTATATATATATATATTGTGACGGTTGCAACCTTAGAAGATCGCATTTTCCCCGCCACTAGAGGTTTGAAGCAGCTGGTTCCAAAAGGTATGGTTTACCAAGTTGCTGCCTGTCAGTGAGGGAAGGTCAGAGTCTGGCCAAGGGAAAACCAGGAGTTAATTACTCAGGTGGTAATTAGGAGAGTTGCTCAGCTGGAGGTCTGTTAAATAGCCTGGTCTTCAGTATACCAGAGGGGGAGCATGGCTCACAGTCAGTGGAGGACCTGTGCAGGCCTTTGTCCAGGAGAGTATCCTGAATTCTTCCTCCCTAGGCTTGAGAGAAGCCAGGCCCAAGGACTATATGGTACAGTGTGAGTACATGTTTGTGGGGCTGGGTCGTAGACCCAGACCACGGCTAGAGAGGGACTCTCTGTACGTTTAGTTAGTGGCTGGATGGCCTAGGATTTATTTTGTTTGCTGTATATGTTTTCTGTTTTGGAGAATAAAGCTGGCGGAGGCCAGATTTAAGGAAAAACCTGTGTCGACCTGCTGTTCCGTTTACCAAAGCGGCGATCCCAGAGCGAGATTGTCCCCCAGGCCGGCCAAGATGGTGGCCGAACACGAGTGAATGCTTACATATGGTGGAGGTATGCAATGGGCACATCGGCCTCAGGACTGACACAGTAACTGCAGTGGCGCGAGAATTGGTGCATGTGTGGCACAATTGAACGGGCACAAGAGTGCTGAACCAGTGGACTGGTGAATTTTTGAACTGTGTTGGAGCCTTTGGGTTAAGTTAAATGTCCAGCAGCAAATACATAACTGCTTCTAAAAAGTGACTGTGCATTGGAAGGACTGGTTTGCTGATCCTACAAAGCTGCATAGGATTGCTACAGCCGCTTTGAAAGGGCCAGACCCCCCAGCACAGGGACTGTGTGTTTGCTGGAAAGAGACTGGTGCTGTCTGAACTTTTACCAGGTGGGGAAAGCATGGGTCGCAGGAAGCAACCAAAGTCCTAGAGGGGAGGGCAGGTTATGTGTGAGTTAGTGCATCCCGGGACCGACCGACACACAACACCAGATGACAGTAACCATGTACAAGGGTCCAGTATTGACTCTAAGATACCAGATACGCCCTATAGCATGCCAGGTGCAGGAGTGGTCCTAACAGACACCGAGAGTTCTCCCATGGTAACGGGTACTGGAGATATGGAGGAAGAATCTCCCCATTGAGAGCTGCTAGACACAGCCGAGGGGAGTAGGTACCCAAGCACTAGTGAGGTACAGAGGAAAACGAGGGAAGTAACAGATGGTTGTGAGATGCCGGATAATCCAGTGAAGATTGAGGTAGGTAGTAAGGGAGACCAGGTTCCCTATGGGAAAGAGCAGGTGGATATCCCACAGCAAGGAGAAGGTCAGGACACTGCTGTGGAGAGGATCAGTACAGACAAGTGTGAACAGGATCCTAGGAAAGGGATTCTGTCCTCCCAGCCTGAGGGTCTCAAACCCAGCGTGACGGAGGTTAGTTTTGGGACAGAGGCTGCACCTCAGGTCTATGAGATGCAAGGCAGCAGGGTCTCTAATGTTACAGAGCAGGGGGCCTATAGGCCCATGTTAGAGGAAAGTGAACCTGCTGAAATAGGGAATATAGGTCAAATACATGGGGTTGGTGGCAGTCCCCATGTGATGGTAGGTGAGATCCAAGGGTCTTGTAGTGGAGAGAAGTCTAGCCCCCAGGGTGGTCCTGCAGACTCAGAACTACAAGACAAGAAGATAATCAGTGAGGAAAAGTGTATGCTAATTTTTCAGGAGTATGGTGAGTGCCCTGATGGGTCTGTAGTAGAAAACAGTCAGGCAGCAGAAAGGAAGGCGCTATTACCAGTGGTGAGTGGTAGGGATACTCCTAGGATAGTCGCTGAGTTGTACGTTAGTGCAAAGACAAGCACCAGCTCTATTGGGTTGGGAAAAGGAAAGGATTGTGACCTGGCGGGTGCCCAATGTAGCCTGAGTGAGTGCTGGGAACCTGCGGTAGTTCGGGGTATGGACTCCCTGGTCTTAGCATCTGAGGATGTAGGAGAGAGGTTACCCTGGGCAACAGGTAAAAGTTCAGAGAGAACCAGTAGTTTATAGATCAGCCAGGGTCGGAACAAGAGGTAGCTAATCTGGTTAGGGAAAACATGTCCTTAGAACAGGTTACAACATGGTGTTAACGGGATGAGCGACAGGTCACAGGTGCGGGGAAAAGGGGGGTAAGAGGTGGGGTTTTTATT
>JAODAL010027608.1:0-54649 GCA_025379985.1 Phyllomedusa bahiana | reverse complement strand
ACGCTCCACGCACCCCCCACCCCAAGACCGCACATCATGCCCCCACCAAACTCCCCCCAAAGCGCCCCCACCACAAGACCGAAAACCAGTGCCCCCCCCCACAAATCCACCCCACGCCCCCCCCCGCAAACGCGACTCGGGCCCCCCCACCGCAAGACCCACTCAGCGCCCCCCCCGAAAACTCCACCAGGCCCCCCCCGCAAGTTTGCCCCCTAAACGCCCCCCCCCAAAGGTTTGCCCCTCAAGCCCCACCCAAACTCGCACTCAGCCCCCACCCAAGTTTTCCCCCTTAACGCCCCCCAAAAGACCAAAGTCACGCCCCCCCCCGCAAAAAACCGCCTAGCGCCCCCCCGCAAGCCGCACTCGGGCCCCCCCACCAAGACTCGCACATCAGCGCCCCCCACCCAAACCCACTCAGGCCCCCCCCCAAAGACTCCACGTCACGCCCCCCCCAAGACTCGCACATCAGTGGCCCCCACCGCAAGACTCGCACCAACGCCCCCCCCCAAACTCGCACCGGGCCCCCACCCAAACCGCACGTCCGCCCCACCGCAAGACTCGCACGCAGCGCCCCCCCCGCCGCCCCTCATCCCCCCCCGCAAGACTCGCACTCAGGGGCCCCCCCAAAGACCCACACAGCGCCCCCCCACAAGACTCGCACTCACGCCCCCCCACAAGACTCCATCAGCGCCCCCACCACAAGATTGCACTTACGCCCCACCGAAGACTGGGGACTCAGGCCCCCCGCAAAACCCCCCAGTTAGCCCCCCCGCAAGACCCCACCACGCCCCACCCAAGACTCCACGTCAGCGCCCCCCACCGAAACTCGCACGCACGCCCCCCCCAAAAGACTGCACGTCAGGCCCCCGGCAAGATCGCAGCACGCCCCCACCGAAAGACCGCACCAGCGCCCCCCCGCAAAAATTGCATTCAGGGCCCCCCCCCGAAACTCGCACGTCAGCTCCCCGCAAGATTCGCACATAAAAGCCCCCCACCGCAAGACTCGAACTTCAGCGCCCCCACCGAAAGACCCACTCAGCCCCCCACCCAAACTCGAAATTCACGCCCCCCCAAGACTCCAATCAGCGCCCCCCCCAAAAAGACTCCACTCACACCCCCCACCGAAGACTCGCACGTCATCCCCCCCACCCAAGACTCCACTCGCGCCCCCCCCAAACCCGATTATTTTAAAGTTTGCTTTTAAAGGTTTCAGCAAAATTTTTAAAACCTAAATGCCGCGGTAGAACGGCATATCTCACATTTTCTTTTGAAAAAGTAAAATAACCAAGTGTATGGTATGTATATAAACGGGATGAATCCGGGTGCACGAAACGCTCTCCAAAAAGCAAAAACCCTTTTTAAAACGAGGGGTCCACGCATTCCCCCCCTTCACAGTGGGAGTTTACGATAATAACCTCAGTGACAGTTTTGTTTTGGGCTCTGATACTCCAAGGGGAAACTGTCACAGCCCAAGCTGCGCAAACCTTCTATAACCCAGTTCTTTTTTTGAAGCCCAGGGAGGTTCCTCGATTTCACAACTCCCAAAAAGGGAGTGCCTTGTTATATAACAATGACTATTTTGGAAACTCCATTTAAAACACTAGGTGCGCTGTCTTTTTTTTCTCCCCCTCCCCTTTTTCTTTTTCCTTCTTTTAAGAAGCTCTTCTCAAATGTGTAAATATAATATAAATAATATATATAAAAATTTTTAAAAATATATATAATAAAATATATATATACAATATATATATATTCAGTTGTGCTCAAAAGTTTACCACTCCGGGGAAAATTTTTTCTTCTCGGCCTTTTTTCAGAGAATATGAATGAAAACACAAAAAACTTTTTTTCCACTCAGGGTTCGGGGGGGGTGAATCTTTTATTTTCAAACAATGTTTTTCTCTTTTTAAATCTAGGACCTAAAACATCCCAAAAGACCCCCCATAAAAATTCACATCCCCCCGTTTCTTAAAACCGGTATTGCCCCTCTAACATCAATGACACCTTGATGTCTTTTGTGGTAGTTGTGGATGAGGCTCTGCCCTTTTTTCTTGGCCTCCAGTTCCTGTAAATTCCTGGGTTAAACAGCAGCCAGGACCAAAACTGCTACTAGATGTCCCTCTTACACAAGAAAAGCTCAAGGAGACTTTCCTAGGTTAAAGGGGATTTTCCAGGATGTGAGTTCCTTACCTCCTTATCAGCACAGAGTAGAAAATAAACAAATCACGCTGAGTCATGAATGCTGCAGGGGTGAGAGGGAGGGGGTGAGCAGAAAGTGAGGAATAAGGGAGCATCTCAAAACTTAACTCAAATAATAAAATTACAACAGTGGATTCTCAATACAGCAAGACACAGGCTCATACACTGCACTTTCTCCCCAGTCCCTTGAAAGCCCATTCATTTTGCCTGTCATCAGATAAGAAGTGTTTCATGCAAGCGCGGCCTGTCAGCTCCTCTGGTCGTGTCTAATGCAAGCTTTCAGGTAACTAAGGGGGACTGAGAAATGCTGTAGCTCTCAGAGGCTTCACTTTTTGTAATCACATATATTTAGAAAAGTGATTAAATAGCCATTTTGGAGGATCCCACCTCAACATTACATCATGGCAAAACCCCTTTAAGGATAAATTATAATAAATCCGTGATTTTCTCTTGGAGATCACATTTCCCAGCGGTGAATGATTTGGAGAGGTGTTCACATGAAGGAACATCCGTGTAACAGGTCAGCTCATAGCTGCGACTGTGGTACAGAATGAGGAAGGTGGTGCCTGTGTCCGTCCTCCTCATTCATTTCCATGGGAGTTCCAAATATAGTAGATGGGAAGACTTTGGTAGTCAGTGCTCGATCCACATGGCAAGATAATTACCCCACGACTTTATTGAATGGCTGGATTAAAATACATCACATGCAGGGAAGAGACAAATCCTGCTGATGCGTTTCAGGCAAAGAGATGCCCTTAGTCATAGCAGAGCACTGTACATAGTGCATACTTTTAAATAGAAAGACAATCGGTTAAGCAATCTTTAAGCCACCATTAGGCTCACCTGTATGGCGCGCGCCACAGCACGAGGTGGATGGAATGGGCGCCTGCGTTCCGGAAGTGAGGTAACAAACAATACCGGAAGTGCCGAGCGCCATGCAGCTCAAGAGGCACGCGCGCTGAGATGGAGCAGCATGATACAAAGAGATTTGTACTAGTTTAATGTCATACAAATTTTCTAGAAAACGAGTTTTAAATCCTCTTTTTAGCCTAAACTAACCAAACACTTATGTTGGTAACCTGCACATGTGCTTAAAGTGGAAGTGAAGAAGTCGGCCTTTGTGCATCATGGTTAAATTGTGGAGATAAATACATCACATGGTTCATGCACCGATCAGGATACTTCTGCACTTTTCTGCTTGAAAAACAGTCCAAAAACCGCTGGGAAAACCGGGACAAAAACAGTTCAAAAAACCGCCAAAAGATCGACCGTTTTTTTGTGTCAAAAGCCGTCCAAAAACCGGTTGTAATAAACGGCTCTGCTGAGGTCAAAACCGAGCTGTTTTCAAACGCGGCCTTACACGGCACATGACAAATACTGGTCGGGAAATCCTGATCGGCATTTGGGAGAAAGCCCTCCCCCTTTGCGGAGACATGTTCAATGTTCTTCGGAGCATCAGCGGTGTCAGAAACCGTCCACAGGAATATCTGTGCAGTGGGGACTGCTGCCCGGATTTTCCATTAAAGGGGTCGTCTCACTACAGGGGTCGCTGCTGCTTTTTATGTTAAAGATCTGGCAAAAACAAGTCACTTTGCAATAAGTGTCCATTAACAGTGTCCTACCTATTCCTAGATATCCCCTCTTGTATGGGCTGCATCAGCTCCTCAGGTCACTATAGCTACAGACCCTGTTTAATCTCTCCTGATAGGCTGCCAGTGCTGGTTGCTATAGCTACAGACCTGTTCGATCTCTCATGATAGGCTGAGAGCACTGGTTGCTATAGCTTCAGACCTGTTCATCTCTCCTGATAGGGTGCCAGCACTGGTTGCTATAGCTACAGACCTGTTGATCTCTCCTGATAGGCTGCGAGCACTGGTTGTATAGCTACAGATGTTCAATCTCTCCTGATAGGCTGCAGCAGGTTGCTATAGTACAGACTGTTTCCTCCTCCTGTAGGCGCCGCATGGTTGCTAGCTACAGATCGTTCAATTCCCGATAGGTTGCCAGACTGGTCGCTATAGCTACAGACCTGTTGCTATCTCTCCTGATAGGCTGCCAGCACTGGTTGCTATAGTTACAGACCTGTGTCATCTCTCCTGATAGGCTGCCAGCACTGGTTGCTATAGCTACAGACCTGTTGATTCTCTCCTGATAGGCTGCCAGCACTGGTTGCTATAGCTACAGACCTGTTCAATGTCTCCCGATAGGCTGCCAGCACTGGTTGCTATAGCTACAGACCTGTTCAATCTCTCCTGATAGGCTGCCAGCACTGGTCACTATAGCTACAGACCTGTTTCAATCTCTCCTGATAGGCTGCCAGCACTGGTCACTATAGCTAAGACTGTCAATCTCTCCTGATAGAGGCACTACGTCACTATAGCTACAACCTGTTATTCTCCTGATAGGCTGCCAGCACTGGTCGCTATAGCTACAGGCCTACTTACTGTCTCATGATAGGCTGCCAGCACGGTCACTATAGCTACAGACCTGTTCGATCTCTCCTGATAGGCTGCCAGAGCTGGTCGCTATAGTTACAGACCTGTTCCCTCTCTCCTGATAGGCTGCCAGCACTGGTCGCTATAGTTACAGACCTGGTGTACTCAGCAGCTGGTCTCTGCAGCCAGTAGAAGCCAGTAAACCTGCTCCTGAATTCAAAAATGAAATTGAGAAATCAGGACGAAGTGAAAACTTCAGAAATGTAGTTTTTTTCATTAATATAAAAATAGTGATGTGGGAAATTATGAGAAACATCCTGAAAAAAAATCAGATTTAAACAATAGGTCATTGTCTGATGACACTTTCCCGATTGTGATAATTGAAGCTATTGTTCTCTGGTGGAGGCTGCTTTTAGGCTGTTGCTCTCTGGTATCAGCCATTTCAGGCTGGGGAGAGGCGGCTTTAGGGGGAGGCTGGAATTTATTGCCCCCTGTCGTCATTCATTTAAGGATGAGGAGAAGCTACTGTAACACAAGTGACTGCAATGTATTGTTCTCTGTGATGCCCCCAGACTCCCTAACAGCATCCCCAAACTGCACAGGCATGCCCCCAGACCATCCAGAAATGCCCATTTGGGGCACGGTTTGCATAATATTTGCCCCTTTGTAGTTCCATTTGAGTTATCAGAAATCCTTTGGCGGGCTGCCTCTTGTTCAGGCCTGATTTAGACTATAAACTTTAAAGAGCAAGGTAATTAAAGGGGTTGTCTCACCATGAAGTTTCACAGAGCTATAGCCAGCTTTAGACTCACACTTTCTGGTCACGCTTTTGGCAGGTCTATAGCAGTGATAAGCATGTCAGCTCTGCTGTTCATAGCTATTCCTGTTACAGTGAGATTCGCGCTGGAGGTTTGTAAATAGCAGTGTACAAGGCTAGAAAGCTTGAAGGCTGAAAAAGTGTCATTACCTTAGGTAAACAAGCTTCTGTGCTAGTGATAATACTCTGCAGGAGGTGACTTACCATGGTTGGACTGACTGACGGCAACTTCAGATAAGAAAGAGCAGGGAGAGGTGGTCGGTAACCAGAGAAACCTATGTGCTCTAACAGGACATAAAATCTTCTTTATCTCTTGGCCAAAGCAAAATCAACAAAGCAATGTGTTTAAAGACACAAAAGAGAAGTACACAAGCGCTCCCTAGTACAGTAGTTTAAAAATTCAGATGGTGATGGTACATATACATATTCGCACTCACCTTCTATTGTGCAAATTAGGAAGGCACAACTCTCCTTGAGTCAAGAAAATAAGCCACAACTCTTCTGTGGGTTCCTCCTCACGCACCACGTGGAGAGGTAGACAATGTATAAGGAAAAATACTTTTCCCCAGGGTCCCATTTGGCCAAACATGGACTAATACCACACAGACAAAAAGCGCTGGCACTCACCAGATGAATACAAATAATAGTTTTAATTTTTTTTAAAAAAAACTACGTGTTTCGTACAATAGTGCTAGACAGTAATGTATTTAGTAATATTCTTCATTTACCTTTCCCTAATTGTTAAAAGCCAATTATTGTGGTGAGAAAACCCCTTTAACTTTAGATATAGCACATGGTTCTAGCTAAAATTTCCTTAGGCAAAGATTCATCTCTCTGCCATAGCCCTACATTTACATACTTTGGCCAAATGACGTGGCATGTTGGTGCCGACCCTGGCACCGAGCATCTGGGAGCATAACTTCCAGTTAATGGCCCCCTCTCCCCAAATTACAACTATCAGTAGTGGAAAACATCTAGAGGTGGAGGCCACCAGTCTCTATCCTACGAAAGATTGGTTATGGACAACAAGTTCCCCTGATTCAGAGATGGAGAGCAGAAGAGTCAGCACCGGCATTGAGTCTTTATTGGTAAGAAGTCCCCTCTGGTCTGTGTCCACCTCTTCTACAAAGAAGTACTCTGTATCCTGTATACATGATCGGATGCTTGATGATGAGGTATTTATGTATCTACTGATTTATACAGACCAACTCTTGAGCGAAGATCCTGAACCCGTCCTCACACAACCTCAATGGCAGAACTCAACCACACCTTCCCAACAGCTCTGTAACCGGAGGGCGATGGTGCCCCCAGGAATTGAGTGTCTTGTAGAGGTAAGAAATTTAAAGGGGATGTATCGCTTCTTCAATTGTGTGTTTCAGTGTACTCTCAGCTTCTCAGTTCCTGATTACCAGGGGCGTTTCTTCCCCTCCCAGCTGGGTGTTTATTAACTAAAGGAGGATGACATCATCCCCCCTTCACTGTTCATGCTCGCTCCCGAGTCCCCCCTCCCACCCGAGTCCCCGACACTGTGTCGGTCCTCTCCCTATGTAGTCTTATTTTGTAAGAGCTGTTTGATTACATACCACAGGCCTGCATTCAGTCTAGACAATCTTCTATGAACTCAGAGCACTGGACTCACAGCTGGAGGTTTGTTACAATTGAATCCAGTCTTCTATGAACTCCTCCAGAGCAGCACAGATCTGTCTCCCTTCTATGTTTACACACAGGAGCACTTAGGGATCGAGGCACAATTCTGCTCTTTTCTGATTGTAGAAGCCCTGCAGTATTATTGTATTTCTTCGGGCTGTGCAGGGTGAAATTGCTGTCGGTCCCTTACTTTGAGTGAGAGAGGCAGCCTAATGCTCCTTCTATGTTTGCATTAGGCACAGACGCACAATTCTGCTGTTTTTTGATTGTAGAATCAGGTGCAGTGCCTCTGTGTTTCTGCTGGCTGTGCAGAGTGAAATTGTGCTGGTCCCTTACTTTGCGTGAGAGAGGCAGGAATGCGCGCTCCCATGAATACGACCGGGGACCGGACAGAATGTAAATTAGTAGAGCCGTCAGCCAATGACATGAATCTGACCGGCACTGGGGAACAGGGTTTACACAAAACGAAGATAAGGGAGACTGTGAAAACAAGACAGCTTTGCTAATGACATCCAATTGCAAAGTTGCTTGTTTTCACTGTCCCCTTATTCTGAAGACCATTTAATGAAATGATACGACCCCTTTAATGTGCGTTAGACCCA
The DNA here is from genome assembly GCA_025379985.1 of Phyllomedusa bahiana. Classification (NCBI taxonomy): domain Eukaryota; kingdom Metazoa; phylum Chordata; class Amphibia; order Anura; family Hylidae; genus Phyllomedusa; species Phyllomedusa bahiana. Next base: position 46,952 of record JAODAL010027608.1, on the reverse strand, counting down.
CATAACAATAAATGTGATATAACATAATATAGTTGATATTACCAGGGCCAATCATTTTTTTACCTCTATATACAGGGGGTGGTGAGAGATTTGGGGAGGAGGGGTTAGGGAGGACATTGATAAAGTAATTCATTTCTTGACTGTTTTTTTGGTTTATTTATAGGTAGAAGAAGTTATACTACATGAAAGAGGTGAGAATCAATTTTGTCCCAAATCCAAGCCTTCAATATGGACAAAGAGGAGATCTCTAAAGCTATATTAACCAGTTTTCTGACTCTGTACATTTTTTGGGAAAGCTTTATTTGAACAAAAATTTACACTTATGTTAAAAAAGTGGGTGAGGCTTATCAGGAGGATCTATGGCCTCCCATGGTCTAACACATTTACTATAATCCGGGCCAGAAAGTGTCATGAAAAGCTGAAGTGCAAATTGACAGCAGCTTGTGAAGCCCACTCCTCCTAAACCATTGGGACGAGCCTGCTGTAGCGCACTTTGTATTAAGATTGGTATGTGAGATGCTGGTGTTAATGAAATCCCCATGCAGAGGTTTTGCTATGAAGGCATTTCATGCCTGGTTTGTTCTGATTTAGCTTTCAGTGTGTTCAAAAGGGGGGAGTTTGATTTGTTTAAACTGCATATCATGTGACAGCAGGCTTGATATAACTGCCTTTTTCCACAGTGTGTTCACTCTAGTCAAAGGTCTAATTATGTAAAGAGCTGTGAGTAGCTACAGTGTAGCTGAGTGGTTAGCACTTCTGCCATTCGGGTCCTAGGTTCAAATCCCTGCAGGAACCACACATACTGTATGGACTTTCTTTACCCTCAATGCAAATACCTGATTAAGATTTCTTTTTTTCTTTTAATTTATTTGCATTGTTTGACTAATTACTAAGGAGTACAGAAGATGGGAGTAGAACGATAGCACCTGGGTTGAACACTCGCTCATAAGTGAGTGTGTGTGATTACTAAGCAGGGAAGAGTGTGACAGTAGCTGCTTGAGAGGAGAGGTGATATCTGAGCATGTGCGGCCAGGACTGTGGACCTCTTATCACTGGTTGTGTCCTCTAGAGATGAGCTATACACTAAGGATCACTAAGGGAGCAGCTAAAACAAATATGGTACAGAATTTTTAATAATGATGAACATTTTTATTATTTCATTTGCAAGCTTCAAACATCAATTTAACTTTGTGGTAAAACCCCTTTAATAATATTTTTGTAATGGCGCTACTGGACTTAAAAACAACAAGCCAAAGAGGGAAGTACACCAGCAGTCTCAGGAAATAGCAATAGAAAGTGTATCAATGAAAGAAGAAAGACTCATCGCTAGATAACTCAGCAAATGGGCAGCAGGTGGGTAATGAAAGGTGCACGGTTCATGGAGACTCACTTGCAGATTTACTCTAGAAATGAGAGAGTATCGGTGATAACTGACCCTATATCTTCCCTTAAACCTCACCCTTTGGCTGTCCCTAACACCAGAACCCCTATCCCTGAAACTGACCCTAAATCTTTTCCCCAAAAATGGTGCTAAGCTACAACTGCCCATAATACAGAAAATATCTCTAGAACTCCTTTTGCAGGGCTTGGCCCAAACTAGACAACTCCAAACTGATGATCTCAAGGAGTACAAACTCTTGACCTTGACCAAACAAAACTCAGAGAAGAAACAAGAACTAGAACTTGACACAACTCAACAAGATAGTAGATCTCAAGAAAGAATGAGTACATGTCAGGCTCCGACAGGGCCTTGCTGTATACGGTGGATTTAGTCGGCAAGGTTCAAGTGTGCTGTGTAGAGATTAGAGATAGTCAATGAGCTCGAGTCCGTGGTCAGTTCAGCTGACATGCAAGGAGAATTTCTGCCACTCGTAACAATTTTTCGCGCTTGCGAGATCTTAAGTGTTTAATGCATACTGTTATGCATTGAAATCAATGTGAAACCAGTATGCATTGAGCTTCAAAGCTCCATCTAGTGGTGGCTTCAGTAGGCCGGTATTTTGTCATCTAAATAGGTATTCTTACCACATAGAGCACTGGTCTCTTGCTAGGGTATGTCATCTCATTATGATTGGTATGGATTAAACCTCTGGAAACCCACTAAGCATGAGGATTAAGGGGGTTCAGCTGAATTGCTCCATCCCCTTCCATGTTCTTCCCCTGTACTTTGGTCATCAATCACTTGGCACATTTAGGTGGCCACAACTAATGAAATGCATTACTGGAATGAACATAGTGCTAAACCAAGACGGCCTCCATTCTATTCACCTGATTATTAGTGTCCCTGAGGTCAGACCTTCACCTTGCCTAGCAGTATGAGGTCAGACCTTCTCCTAGTCTACCAACAGGGGGTTGAACCTTCACCTGGTGTAGCAATAGGAGGTCAGACCTTCATTTAGCCTAGCAATAGGAGGTTGGACCTTCATTTAGCCTAGCAATAGAAGGTTGAACCTTTACTAGCCTAGCAATAGGAGATTGGAAGATTGGACCTTCACCTAGCCTAGGAATAGGAGGTCAGACTTTCACCTAGCCTAGCAATAGGAGGTTGTACCTTCACCTGGTGTAGCAATAGGAGGTCAGACCTTCTGCCTAGCAATAGGAGGTTGGACCTTGACCTAGCCTAGCAATAGGAGATTAGACCTTCACCTAGCCTAGCGATAGAAGGTCGAACCTTTACCTAGAGTAGCAACAGGAGATTGAACCTTCACCTAGTCTATCAATAGAAGATTGGACCTTCATCTGGCCTAACAATAAGAGATTGGACCTTCACAGCCTAGCAATAGGAGGTTGTTCCTTCACCTGGCGTAGCAATAGGAGGTCAGACCTTCATTTAGCCTAGCAATAGGAGATTGGACCTTGACCTAGCCTAGCAATAAGAGGTTGAACCTTTACTAGCCTAGCAATAGGAGATTGGACCTTGACCTAGCCTAGCAATAGAAGGTTGAACCTTTACTAGCCTAGCAATAGGAGATTGGACCTTCACCTAGCCTAAGAATAGGAGGTCAGACTTTCACCTAGCCTAGCAATAGGAGGTAGAACCTTCACCTGGTTTAGCAATAGGAGGTCAGACTTTCACCTAGCCTAGGAATAGGAGGTTGCACCTTCATCTGGCTTAGCAATAGGAGGTCCGACCTTCATTTAGCCTAGCAATAGGAGGTTGGACCTTGACCTAGTCTAGCAATAGAAGGTCGAACCTTTAACTAGCCTAGCAATAAGAGATTGGACCTTCACCTAGTCTATCAATAGGAGATTGGACCTTCATCTAGCCTAGCAATAGAAGATTGAACCTTCACCTAGTCTATCAACAGGAGATTGGACCTTCATCTGGCCTATCAATAGGAGATTGGACCTTCACTTAGCCTAGCAATAGGAGGTTGTACCTTCACCTTGCGTAGCAATAGGAGGTCAGACCTTCATTTAGCCTAGGAATAGGAGATTGGACCTTGACCTAGCCTAGCAATAAAAGGTTGAACCTTTACTAGCCTAGCAATAGGAGATTGGACCTTGACCTAGCCTAGCAATAGAAGGTTGAACCTTTACTAGCCTAGCAATAGGAGATTGGACCTTCACCTAGTCTAGCAATAGGAGATTGGACCTTCACCTAGTCTAGCAATAGGAGATTGAACCTTCACCTAGCCTAAGAATAGGAGGTCAGACTTTCACCTAGCCTAGCAATAGGAGTTAGAACCTTCACCTGGCTTAGCAATAGGAGGTTGTACCTTCATTTAGCCTAGCAATAGGAGGTTGGACCTTGACCTAGCCTAGCAATAGAAGGTCGAACCTTTAACTAGCCTAGCAATAAGAGATTGGACCTTCATCTAGCCTAGCAATAGGAGATTGGACCTTCACCTAGCAGTAGCAGGTCAGACCTTCACCTAGTCTAGCGATAGGAGTTAGAACCTTCACCTGGCTTAGCAATAAGAGATTGGACCTTCACCTAGCCTAGCAATAGGAGGTTGTACCTTCATCTGGCTTAGCAATAGGAGGTCCGACCTTCATTTAGCCAAGCAATAGGAGGTTGGAACTTGACCTAGCCTAGCAATAGAAGGTCGAACCTTTAACTAGCCTAGCAATAAGAGATTGGACCTTCACATAGTCTATCAATAGGAGATTGAACCTTCACCTAGCCTAGCAATAGGAGATTGGACCTTCACCTAGCAGTAGCAGGTCAGACCTTCACCTAGTCTAGCGATAGGAGGTTGGACGTTCACCTAGTCTGGCGATAGGAGGTTTGACCTTCACCTAGCCTAGCAATAGGCCATCACTTTATAAGCTGGGAAAACACCTTTAATGCTAGTGAGGCAGGGGATATGGAGCTATGAATGTTACAGAGCAAACAGGTTGTCATATTGTCAACATTTGTGGTGTAAAAACATTTGGATGAGACTAGGGTTGTGCTTTGGATTCGAGTCAAAGAAAAATTTGACACAAATCCAATCCCTTCAGTGTGGATCAGCCCAAATAAACTTTTGGAGAAAATTACCAAAAAATTAACTGTAACCATAACCTTAAGATAGGGTTGTTTAGGTGGTTTAAGGGGGTTGGCTTACTGGTCTGGCAACATGATGCTCCCATTTTGGCCTAAGTTCTGGTACAACATCCCATCTGATGTCACTTCTGGTTATTTTACCACAGGCCCAATGATATGGTAACTGGAAGTGACATTGAATGTAGTATTAGACGTTACTTCTGGTTACTTTAACATAGGCCTAAGATTATAATAACCAAACGTAACATTAGATGTTTTATCCAACGGAACTTTTGGTTTATGGCTTAGGCTTATGATGAAGTAATGGAAAGTGATGGTGGATGGGACGTTGGACCAGAGTGTCACGTTAACCACCTAAAGCCCTTTAAACAAACCCTAACTTAAACGGGTTGTCTCAATACAGACATTGATGGCATATTGCTAGGATACCCAATCAATATCTGATAGGGGCGTGCCTAACCTTTGGGACTTGCAGCTATCTCCTAAACGAGCCCCGAAACCTCTCTGTTCTGAATAGAGAGCAGGTTGTGATTCTCCCATAGACATGGATTGGAGTTCTGAGTTTAGTGGCAATGCTCAACTGTACTCGGGACTCCCATTCATATTCAGAATGGAGAGAGCTCTGAGACACCTAGAGGACCTGCACCCATAAGACAATGATGGCAGATCCTAGCAATATAACATCAATGTCTGTAGTGAGAACACCTCTTTAAGGTCAGGGTTATGGTTATTGGTAGGTTGAAGAATTAAATTTGGGTTTGAAGTGTCCTGAACCTAAAGTACAGTCAATTATAGGTCAAACTGAACAGGGGCCCATTTAAGTCACATTAGAAGAGACCAATGGAAATTTTGGCAGGATAATCAGGATTGAAATTCTTAATGTTTCTTCCAGCAGTCGATGTCTGTCCAATGATTGTAGAATCCTTAGCGGTGATGCGTCCGTGCTACATTGACCTTCACCGGATCTTACATTACTATGGATAAATATCACAATGAACCACAGCTAGTGGACAACACCACTGCATCACAATGGACGCCGCATCACTGAGACCAAGTCCCTTGAAATTTTGAAAAATACCTCAAATGTTATAGCGGTGTTCTCACCATACTGATTTTCAAAAGCACTACACAGCCAGCTTCAGGCTCTCATTTCCTGTTGTAAGTTGGCTGTGGGAGGTTCTACAGCAGTGACTGACATTTTAGCTCCACTATTCCTAGCTAAGCAGGTCAGAAGGCTCTAAAGGGTTCAAATTTGTCAACAAAGAATATGAAGCCTGTGCTGTTGATAAGACACAGCAGAGAGTGATGTCACAATCTCTGCCAGGGCTGCTAGAGCAGAGCAAGGTGGTTGGTAACCTAAGAAAGCTTCTTTACATAAGCTGTAGATAGGCTACACCTTCTGTTCTGCTGTTAAAACCCCTCCATAAACCAATGTCCCTCTAACAGGCTTAGCTAGGAATAGCAGAGCTGAAATGTCAGTCACTGCTGCAGGACCACCCACTGCCTGAACAGGAAGTTGGAGTCTGAAGCTGTAGAATCACCCACAGCCTAAGCAGGAAGTGGAAGCCTAAGCTTGTTGTGGCTCTGTGGAACAACATGGTGAGACAACGTCTTTAAAGCCAAGATTACCTTGATCCTCAAGATTTAAATACTAACAAATAATAATACTAATAAAAATCCTCATAAAACAAAACCAGCACTACAAATACAATGGAAGTCAGCCGAAATACTGGTTCATATAGAAGATGCTGGAAGCACTTGAATATTAGCAGAGGTGGGTTCAGCTTAAAAGGGTTATCTCACCACAGAGCCAAAAGCAGCTTTCATTCACGCATTCTGTCTGCGGGTGATAAGCATATCAGCTCGGCATTCAAAGATCTGCTAATTACTCTGACATGAGAGCAGAAGATGTTTATCTAAAGTCCAGAGAAGGTAAAAAAAAAAAAAACCCAAGCAATTGGTCTCCTTTGTTTGTTAGATCAGATAACACTCAAGCTCTCAAGCTGTAGGCAGTTCTGTGTGCAACCTGTGTGATGACGTCATTCCTGCTATCAGATAAGACAAACAGCAGGAGAGAGAAGGTCGGTAACCTAGAGAAACCGTAGAGCAGTCAGAACTGGTAAAATCACCTCAACAAAGAAACATAAACAAAGCAATGTATTTGGAAAAACGTCTTAGTTTACTGTTCCCTACATGTGAAAGTTAATCTTTGTAGTGAGACAACCCTTTTAAGCTGGAATCAACCTGGACCTCACTGAAGTATAAGTAAGTACTGGTGAAGAGCAATGTAAAGGAAGGTGCAGAAGTGAGTGGTGGCTGCTGTTAGAATTGGGAGGTTGTTGAGGAAACGGTTCTGCTTATGAAGAGTGGGAACAACTACTTCCCAATTCAATCAAAGTCACCAAATTGCCGCCCTACATTGTCCGAGCTTCTCCAGAGACCGCTCTTCCCATAAATCCCTGATACTTCTCGTGTCACAGCTTTCCTCACCAGATCTGATGAGATCCTCTTCACCATACGTCAGGAGCCAGAGTGCTGTGGATCGACCTTCAATCTGAGGCTTCAGGATCCTACAGAGAGAGACGTGATTTCCCTGCGCAAGGACTTAGGCAAAAGCTGCTGCAGAGGAGCCAGTCACGTAAGCTCGGCATTGCCCAAATACACCAACAGCAACCAAATTAGGACTGGGAGGTAGTCACAGATCCTCTCCTCTTAACAGGGTCTTCAGACCGTAGACTTTGATGGCATATCTAGAGAATATGCCATCAAAGTCTGATAGGTGCGGGTCTCACCTCTGGGACCTGCATCTGTAATGGGAACAGGCCACCGAAAATTTCGACTCAGAATAAATAACCCATCATGCTTGCAAACGACTTTCCATTCAGTTCTATGGGAATTCCCAATACAGGAGAGCACAGTGCTCCCCTCTACCGAGAACTCCCATAAAACAGAATAGAAAACACAGTGCTCCCCTGTAATGGGAACTCCCGTGGAGGAGAATGGAGAGAACACAGCGCTCCCCTCTACCGAGAACTCCCATAAAACAGAATAGAAAACACAGCGCTCCCCTGTACTGTGAACTCCCATAGAGGAGAATGGAGAGAACACAGCGCTCCCCTATACTGGGAACTTCCATAGAGGAGAATGGAGAACACAGCGCTCCCCTGTACTGGGAACTCCCATAGAGGAGAATGGAGAGAACACAGCGCTCCCCTGTACTGGGAACTCCCATAGAACAGAATGGAGAACACAGTGCTCCCCTGTACTGGGAACTCCCATAGAGGAGAATGGAGAACACAGCACTTCCTTGTACTGGGAACTCCCATAGAACAGAATGGAGAGAACACAGCACTCTCCTGTACTGGGAATTCCCATAGAACAGAATGTAGAACACAGCGCTCCCCTGTACTGGGAACTCCCATAGAACGGAATGGAGAACACAGCGCTCCCCTGTACTGGGAACTCCCATAGAGAAAAATGGAGAGTTATGTGCAAGCGCAACTGGTTCTTCATTCTGAGCTGACAATTTTGGGGGCCTGTTCCTGATATCGGTGTCAGTGTCAGAGGTAGGACTCACACCTGCCCATCAATATATTATATCAGGGCTACCCGGCCCATCCATATATTATATCTATGTAAGGACTGAGGTAGTGAATCCACTGGGCCACTGCAAGCGGTGGTACGGGCCGCAACAGGGAGTGGAGTCTAAGTGGGTCCCGGTTTTCACCAGAGCTCGCCGCAAGGTGGGATGGAGTTGCCGCGGCGGGATTCCACCAGGTCGCTACCCCTGATGTGACTAGCTTGCGGTGGTAGCCGAGGTGCAGCGTAGAGCAGAATCGGCAGGCAAACTCGTAGTCGGGGACGGGCCAGAAGGTCAGGGCAGGCAGCAAAGGTTCGTGGTCAAAGAACGTTAGCTGGAGGGACTGGTACACGGAAACGGCAACCGGAACACAGAAAAGGCTGCCTCGCATAGGTATGGGCACTATGGATTCGGCAAAGTGTTTCCGGAAGGTGGAGTAATATATAGGGTCAGCGGCCGGCATCAGCCAATTATTGGCGCGCTGGCCCTTTAAATCTAGGAGAGCCGGCACGCGCGCGCCCTAAGGAGAGGGGCCACGCAGACAGGCGCGGGGAAGCAGGAGCCGGGCCGGGTAAGTGTCTGCGCCCGAACGAGCGAGTGCGGTCACGGACCGACATGCGGACCACGGCGCCGCTCGCTACGGGCGCAACTCGTGACAGTGCCCCCCCACCCCCATTTGGCCTCCCCCTTTTCCTGGCCTGGAGAAATCTCTGCAGAAGTCACGATCCATAATGTTGTCCTCAGGTTCCCACGATCTTTCCTCTGGCCCGAACCCCTTCCAGTTGATGAGAAAATGACGACTCCCCCTAATCGTCTTCATGGCCAAGATTTCCTTCACGGTGAAGACCTCGGAGGTATCGGCCTCAGGAGAAGGAGGCGCCACCCTCTGAGAGAACCTATTCACGATGAAGGGCTTCAGCAGAGAGACGTGGAAGGAGTTCAGGATGCGCATCGAGGGAGGTAACTTGAGCTTGTAAGCCACCGGGTTGATCCTTTTCAGCACCACAAATGGACCGAGATACCGGGGGCCTAGCTTGTAGCTGGGGATCTTTAGGCGAACGAACCTGGATGATAACCAGACCTTATCCCCGGGGGCAAAAGATGGAGAAGGTCTCCTGTACTTGTCCGCTTGGAGCTTAGTCAGGGCAGAGGCCCGTTGCAGAGGTCGCTGAGTGTCACTCCAGATGGCCCTCAAGTCGCGAACTAGGGTATCCACAGCAGGAACATCCGAGGCAGACACCAGTGGGAGGGGAGGGCGGGGATGAAGTCCATACACCACAAAAAATGGAGAGGCACCAGCCGAGGCAGAATCCAAGGAATTATAGGAGAACTCCGCCCAGGGAAGCTAGTTTGACCAGTCGTCCTGTTGGGCGGAGATGAAATGGCGAAGTAATTCTCCAGGATCTGGTTGACCCTCTCCACCTGCCCATTAGACTGGGGATGTTACGCAGAGGAGAAGTCCAGATTCACTTTTAACTGGGAGTAGAGAGATTGCCAGAATCTTGACACGAATTGCACTCCGCGGTCACAAACAATATGAAGAGGGAGACCATGTCAACAAAAAATGTGCAGGAAAGAAAGACTCTCAAGGCGAGGTGCAGAGGGCAGGCCAGGTAGAGGCACAAAGTGCTCCATCATTGAGAAGCGATCCACGACAACCCAAATGACAGTATTACCAGCGGATGACAGAAGATCTGTAATGAAGTCCATGGCAACATGGGACAATGGGCGATTAGGAATGGGCAAGGGTTGAAGCAAACCCACAGGCCTAAGGGGAGGCGTCTTGTTGCGGGCACAAACAGGACACAATGCCACAAAGTCCTTGACATCCTTGACGAGATCAGGCCACCATTAATAGCATGCTCTGAGCTGTCCCGTCTTCCGCACTCCAGGATGGCCAGCTACCCGGGAACCATGGCCCCACTTCATAATTTTCCTGCGAAGCACAGGGTGCACAAAGCTCTTGCCAGGGGGTACCTGTTGGAGATCCACTCGGGCCGCGGAAATTAAATGATCTGGTGGGATGATGTGACAAGGAGGCGATTCCTCACCAAAAACGTCTGAGGCACGGGACAGGGCGTCTGCTTTGATGTTCTTCTCGGCGGGACGGAAATGGATCACAAAGTTGAATCGCGAGAAGAAGAGGGACCAGCAAGCCTGCTGGGGGTTGAGGCGTTGGGCTGATTGCAGATACGTGAGATTTTTGTGGTCAGAATAAATGGTGACCGGGTGACGAGCCCCCTCCAGAAGATGGCGCCATTCCTCTAAGGCTAACTTAATAGCCAGCAGCTCATGGTCTCCAATCGTATAATTCTTCTCGGCTGGAGAGAAAGTTTTCGAAAAGAAGCCTCACGCGATGGTCCTGCCCTTAGGATCATGCTGAGTGAGCACCGCTCCAGCTCCCACGGAAGAGGCATCTACCTCCAGGAAAAAAGGCTTCTTAGTGTCCGGACGGGACAGGATAGGGGCCGATGCAAATGCCGACTTGAGCCAGGAGAACGCATCTTCAGCCACCTGTGGCCAAACCTTGGGATTGCCCGACTTCTTAGTAAGAGCCACAATTGGGGCTACCACCGTGAAGAAGTGCGGGATGAACTGGCGGTATTAATTGGTGAACCCCAAAAAACATTGAATGGCTCGTAGACTGAGAGGGCGGGCCCACTGCAGGACGGCAGACAGCTTGGCCGGGTCCATTTGAAGTCCCTTGTCAGAGATTATATACCCAAGGAAGGGCAAGCTGGATCGATGAAATTGGCACTTCTCCAATTTAGCATATAGGTGGCTCTTTCTGAGACGTCTAAGAACCTGGCACACATGAAGACGGTGGGTCTTTAGGTCAGACGAGAAGACCAGAATGTCGTCCAGGTATACTACAACGCAGGAATAAAGGAGATCACGAAAAATCTCATTCACAAATTCCTGGAAGACCGCCGGGCTTTGCACAAGCCTAACGGCATAACCAGATACTCGAAATGGCCATCACGTGAGTTAAACTCCGTCTTCCACTCGTCGCCCTTCCCCATGCGCATGAGATTAAAGGCTCCACGTAGATCCAATTTGGAGAAAATCCTTGCCCCGCGAAGCCGGTCGAAGAGCTCCTTGATCACAGGTATCGGGTCACGGTTCTTCACAGTTATTTTATTCAGGCCGCAATAGTCAATGCAGGGATGTAGAGAGCCATCTTTTTTCTCCACGAAGAAGAATCCAGCACCAGCAGTGGACGTGGACTTGCGGATAAAGCCCTTCCGGAGATTCTCTTGTATATAGGTCGACATGGCTTCGGTCTCAGGAACTGACATTGGATAAACCCTGCCTCGGGGAGGAATCGTGCAAGGCAACAGGTCAATGGGACAATCGTAGGGACAATGAGGTGGTAAGGTCTCCGCCTGCTTTTCTGAAAATACGTCTGCAAAATCTTGATATTCTGGAGGCAGAACTGGCAAAGGTTTAGAGGGCGTCGGTGGAGAAGCGGGGAGCACAGGGCGAGGTGCCACTAGACAACAAGTTTGGCAGTCTTGCCCCCAACGCATTACTTTGCCTGTTTCCCAATTCAGCATAGGGGCATGGCGCTGCAGCCACGGGAGCCCCAGCAGGATTCCTGAAGAGGAGCGGGGAAGCAGTTTCGACACTTAAGCAGTGTCCATGAAGTTCCTGGCTGACCCCAAATCAAGGAAGGCAGGGACTTGAACTTGAACTCCGGCACCTGATACGACCCGCACCGGCATAGTCAAACGAGGAGAGGAACTGTTCACACCCAGGGACACCTCTACCACGTACCCTAGGTGCGCACATTTCCCGGACAGGAGCGCAGGGGACAGTCCCTCAAGAAATGCTCCGGACTGGCACAATACAGGCACATGTTCTCAGTGTGACGTCGGGACCGCTCTTGTTCTGTAAGCTGGACACGGTTAATTTGCATTGGTTCTTCAGCGGAGAGCTGCAGAGGTGGCAGAGGAGGCTTCTGGAACATTGGAGCCAGGCGAGGGAATCGGCGAGGCTGGACCGAGTTTCGTTCCTGACAGAGCTCCTCCTGTCTCTTGGAAAAGCGCACGTCGATGCGAGTGGCCAGATGGATCAGCTCGCTCAAGGACGTCGGGAGATCTCTTGCAGGCAGTGCATCTTTGACTCTGGCGGAGAGACCCTTCTTGAAGGTAGCACACAAGCCTGCCTTGTTCCAGGTCAGCTCAGAGGCCATTGTGCGGAACTGGACAGCGTAGTCCCCTACCGTAGAATCCCCTTGGCGCAAGTTCAGAAGTGCGGTTTCTACAGAGGATGCGCGTGCAGGCTCCTCGAACACGCAACAAAACTCCTTGAAAAAGGTCCGCAGATCCGATGTCACAGTGTTGCCTCTGTCCCAGAGGGGTGTGGCCCAGGCCAGGGCCTTCCCGGTGAGTAAACTGACCACAAACGCCACCTTTGACCGTTCAGATGGAAACTGGTCGGCCATTAATTCCACGTGCATGGAGCACTGTGTAACAAACCCCCTGCAGAGTTTTGGATCTCCATCAAACTTAGTAGGTAGCGACAGACGGAGCTTGGGTCAAACGGAGGCAGACGAAATGGCTGGTGTAGGAGGAACCATGGGAGGAGCCGGGCGCCGTTGCTGAGAGGCAATAAGTTGCTGCATCATGGTGGTCAACTGATCAAGTTGCTGCGCCTGTTGCACCAGTTGCTGGGACTGCTGAGCCACGATAGACGTAAGGCTTTCCACACTGGGTAATGGAACCTTGGCGGGATCCATGACCGAATCCAACTGTAAGGAACCGAGGTAGTGGATCCACTGGGCCACTGCAAATGGTGGTACGGGCCACGACAGGGAGCGGAGTCTAAGTGGGTCCCGGTTTTCACCAGAGCCCGCTGCAAGGCGGGATGGACTTGCTGCGGCGGGATTCCACCAGGTCACTACCCCTGATGTGACTAGCTTGTGGTGGTAGCCGAGGTGCAGCGTAGAGCAGAATCAGCAGGCAAACTCGTAGTCGGGGATAGGACAGAATGTCAGGGCAAGCAGCGAAGGTTCGTGGTCGGAGAACGTTAGCTGGATGGACTGGTACACGGAAATGACAACCGGAACATAGAAAAGGCTTCCTCGCATAGGTATGGGCACTATGGATTCGGCAAAGTGCTTCTGGAAGGTGGAGCAATATACACTCACCGGCCACTTTATTAGGTACACCTGTCCAACTGCTCGTAAACACTAATTTCTAATCAGCCCAATCACATGGCGGCACCGTGCATTTAGGCATGTAGACATGGTCAAGACAATCTCCTGCAGTTCAAACCGAGCAGCAGTATGGGGAATAAAGGTGATTTTAGTTACTTTGAACGTGTCATGGTTTTTGGTGCCAGAAGGGCTGGTCTGAGTATTTCAGAAACTGCTGATCTCATGGTATTTTCACGCACAAACATCTCTAGGGTTTACAGAGAATGGTCCGAAAAAGAAAAAACATCCAGTGAGTGGCAGTCCTGTGGGGGGAAATGCCTTGTTGATGCCAGAGGTCAAAGGAGAATGGGCAGACTGGTTCGAGCTGATAGAAAGGCAACAGTGACTCAAATAGCCACCCGTTACAACCAAGGTAGGCAGAAGAGCATCTCTGAACGCACAGTACGGCGAACTTTGAGGCAGATGGGCTACAGCAGCAGAAGACCACACCGGGTGCCACTCCTTTCAGCTAAGAACAGGAAACTGAGGCTCCAATTTCCCAAGCTCATCGAAATTGGACAGTAGAAGATTGGAAAAACGTTGCCTGGTCTGATGAGTCTCGATTCCTGCTGCGACATTCGGATGGTAGGGTCAGAATTTGGCGTCAACAACATGAAAGCATGGATTCATCCTGCCTTGTATCAACGGTTCAGGCTGGTGGTGGTGGTGTCATGGTGTGGGGAATTATTTTCTTGGCACTCTTTGGGCCCACTTTGGTACCAATTGAGCATCGTTGCAAACACCTTGTGGAATCTATGCCACGAAGAATTGAGGCAGTTCTGAAGGCAAAAGGGGGTCCAACCCGTTACTAGCATGGTGTACCTAATAAAGTGGCCGGTGAGTGTATATGGTCAGTGGCCGGCATCAGCCAATTACTGGCGCGCTGACCCTTTAAATATAGGAGAGCAGGCATGTGCGCCCTAAGGAGTGGGGGCAGCACGCACTGGCCGGCAGACAGGCGCGGGGAAGCAGGAGCGTGGCCAGGTAAGTGGCTGCACCCGAACGAGCGAGTGCGGCCGCGGACCGACATGCGGACCGCGGCGCTGCTCGCTACGGGCACAAGGTGGGACCCCGGGGACCGAGTGCCCCCACAGTCCGAACTTTGGGCTGCGACGCAACTCGTGACAATCTAGGCTACCCTACCCATCCATATATTATACCTGGTCCACCCTGCCCATCCATTTATTATATCTAGGCTATCCTGTCCATCCATATATTATACCTGATCTGCCCTGTCCATCCATATATTATATCAAGGCTACCCTGCCAATCTGTATATTATATCTAGGCTACCATGCCCATCCACATATTATATCTAGGTTACCCTGCCCATCCATATATTATATCTAGGCTACCCTGCCCATCCACATACTATATCTAGGCTACCATGCCCATCCACATATTATATCAGGGCTACCATGCCCATCCATATATTATATCAGGGCTACCCTGCCCATCCATATATTATATCAGGACTACCCTGCCCATCCATATATTATATCTAGGATACCCTTCCCATCCATATATTATATCTGGACTACCCTGCCCATCCATATATTATATCTAGGCTACCCTGCCCTTCCATATATTATATCAGAGCTACCCTGCCCATCCATATATTATATCTGGGCTACCCTTCCTATCCATATAAAAGGCCATCACATAATGCTAGGTTTCCCTGCAATGGCTGGAGCTTACCCCAATAATATGTAATCTCTGGGGTTTCCATCTGGCAGGCACACAATGTTCAGCTGATGATAGGAAATCCACAATAGAATTATCTGTAGATACAATTGATGATTGAACAGATTTCGTCTTATCCTTCAGCTCAATATCATCGTTCTCCCTGCACGCAACATAGGCTTCGTCAAAATTTCGACGTCTCCTTGTAAAATCAGTGCCTCGATCCAGAAGGCGTTTGGAGAGCCTGCGTTCACTGCTGAGCTGCCCTTAACTTACCCGCAAAACACCATTGAGGTGAGGTGAAAACCCTAAAGGTATCTGTGATGGCAGCGGCCAAGTCACTTGCTGTGTTAGTCAGTGGTCATGGTTCTGTGGCTCTGTTGATGACCTCCTACATGTTGTGCAACGCTTGTTGAAGGCAGTCCATGAATCCTACATCTCCAGGTTTGTAGTTAATTCCCAAAATATTTTTTAACTTTATAAACAGTAAAAATATTCAAACTGAGAGCATTGGCCCTTTGAAAAGTAGTGAGGGAGGTGTTGTAGAGGGCGATAAGGAGAAAGCAAACCTATTAAAAAAAAATTTCTCCATTGTATTTACTGAGGAAAATGACCTCCATGTTGATGAGCAGAGGGATGAGGTAAACTCCCCCTCAAATGTTTATTGTCTAACCCAGAAAGATGTGCAGCTTCGTCTGAAGTAGATAAAAATAGACAAAATTACAAGGTCCTGATGTTATACACTCCCGTGTCCTAAGGGAATAAAGTAATGACATAGACACGCCCATATTCTTAATATTTATGGACTGTATAATAACGGGGTATGTCCCAAAGGATTGGCGCATAACAAATGTGGTGCCAATATTCAAAAAGGGTCCAAACAGTGATCCTGGAAACTATAGGCTGGTAAGCTTAGCCTCTGTTGTGGGTAAAATGTTTGAAGGTTTTCTAAGAGATGCTATCCTGGATTATCTCACTGAAAATAAATATAATAAACTCCATTCCAGCATGGGTTTATGAAGGATTGGTCCTGTCAAACTAATCTCATCAGCTTCTATGAGGAAGTTAGTTCTAGACTGGATCGGGGTGAGGCACTGGATGTCATATATCTAGATTTCTTTAAAGCATTTGATACGGTGCCACATAAAAGGTTGGTAAATAAAATGAGAATGCTTGGACTGAAGGAAAATGTGTGCAAGTGGGTAAGCAACTGTCTCAGAGATAGAAAACAAAGGGTGGTAATTAACGGTACATACTCAGACTGGATTGCTGTTACTAGTGGGGTACCACAGGGCTCAGTATTGAGCCCTATCCTCTTTAATATTTTCATTAATGATCTTACACAGGGATTGCACAGTTTGGGAAAATCGATCTTTGCAGACGATACTAAGCTCTGTAAAGGAATCCCCACAATAGAGGAAAATGTGTTATTACAAAGGGATCTGGATAAGTTGGAGGCCTGGGCAGAGAAGTGGCAGATGAGGCTTTGACACAGATAAATGCAAGGTTCTGCACATGAGGAGGAAAAATCCATTACATGATTACATATTAAATGGAAAAACACTGGGTAAAAGTGACTGGAGAAGGACGTAGGAATCCTGGTGGACAGTAAACTAAACTGTAGCAGCCAGTGTCAGGCAGCAGCTGCCAAAGAAATGTCACTATACTGGTGAATACTGCTGGAATCCAATGGCGGGGACGAGGCCTAAACACAGGATGGGGCAGGAGACTTGAATGGGAGGCAGGTGGCAAGTAGCAAGGTCCCAGGTAGATAATGGACTGGTGCTTAGTCAGGAAACAGCAGTGGTGCAACAACAGACAAACAGCAGATACTTTGGATAGCGCAGGGTTAACACCTATTCGTGCACTTGGAATAAGCAAAGTAAACTGCTAAGAGTAGGATCAAAGCTGGAAGGCAAGTTCCAATGGGAGAGGACTTCAAGCAGGAGCTAAACACAATACTCAAGCAAGGAGCAACAGGTTTGAGGAGTTTATATTGGAAACAAGATGGCACCCAGCTGAGACACGATCCACCATCTTGACTGAGGGCAAACTTAAGAGCAAACACAGTTAGCAAGTTTCAAGGCATAGCAGGAGATTCCTGACAGGAAAACAGGATTATGGGGTGTATTAAAAGGGGCATACCATATTGGTATCATTTGGGATAGATGACACTTTTTGATCATTTTTTATTACAGTTTATAGGGATATAAAATGACCAAAAAACTACAACGTTTAGGTTTGGAATTTTTTTCTTGTGTGGTGTACAGCGTACGGAATAAGCGCTGTTATATTTTAACCCCTTAAGCCGAACACCTGAAAAGTAGTTAATGACCAGAACATTTTTTTCGTTTTTGCCTACTTGCGTTTCGACAGTTGTAACTTTTTTTTTTCAATGACGCAGTTTGATGAGGTCTCGTTTTATTTGAGACAGTTGCACTTTATGGGGGATATTGTTTTATAATCGCGTTATATAAATAATTAAATTAATAAAATATATATTTTATATATATAATATATATATTTATTTATATATAATATAAAAAAAAAATTTTTTACCATTCACATTTCACATTTAATAACTTGTTTTAAAAGGTTTAAATTTTTCCTAATCTGTTTAGGTTTTTTTGGGTGTGTAATATATGTACAATTATTTTTTATTAAATATTTATTCTTATTTTTTTTATTCATTTTTTTTTTACACTTTTTCTGTTTTTTTTAACTTTTAAAAAAAAACCCCTCAAGAGTAGAAGGTTTAACAATTTTTTTTTTACACTTAGTAATGTTTTTAAGAAATATTCATATATGCTAAAAATATTATAATCTGTGTCACTTGAGACAGGCAGTGATCTTACACACACAGTGTGTCCAGGTCACTGGCTTCATACACAGACAGCCTGGGGCTACTCTAGGTCCCCAGGGCTGACTGTGCAGCCGTTTTCCGGGCTCTGCCGGTCACTGGGTGTTCCGATCACCCGACAGAGCAGGGGAACACATTGATTGCGCTGCGGTAACGATCCGCCGCAATCAAAGGGTTAAAGCACCAGGAGCGAGTTTTCCCTCTTTCCCGGTGCCCCGCAGGAAAATGCTCTGGGATCAGGGCTGTGTAGTACAGCCCCGATCTCAGCGAACTCCGGTGTCTGCAGACTAACGACCTGCACAGCCGACGTCTAAAGTCGGCGGGCGGTCGTTAAGGAGTTAATAGATTGGACTTTTATACACGTGGTGATAACAATTATTTGTAACTTTTTAAATTTTTATTTGTAAAACAACAGGGGGTGATTTAAACTTTTAAGGCGACATGTATGAGCGGGTCTGTGCCAGTTTTCTGGTGCACTTTGAGCCAAAAAGAAAGTATGAACAGGTGCACTGCAGACTTTGCCATGATAAGTCCCTTTGTAATGCGCCTAAAAACACTTTTAAGTCTGCCAGAGATTTGGAGAGTTCTGGGGGCGTCGCTCCACATTCATAGAAGTAGACACATTTATGATTCTTTGCAGCCAAACTTCGGTGCAGAACAGTTAAAACATTACAAAAATATCGTAGTCAGCTCACCTAGTCTGTTGCTGCTGCTGCAGGGGAACGCCCGAATTAGATTGAAGCTGAATCTCAAAAGGGAAAAAAGCACTAGTAGGAAAGGTATCCAGCGTACATTCACTGCAGTCCAAGTAAGACGTTCCAACTTTATTGTAATAGATTAAAACTTTACATGGATGGGCAAAGACTACCCCTTTTAATCCAATGGCACAAAAATATAAAAAGAAACTCCAATTTATTTTATCAACCTTAATGAACCATGTGGCATGTCACATGACTATAGTCACAATGATCAAAGTATAAAGAACTCAATTAAAATATATAACAAGAATAACAATTACACAACACACAAAAGATGCGATGTATGCCTCACTTAGTAATGTACAAAAAAGATCAATTCCGTTTGTATCAAGACCCCTCTGGACCTTGTTCCTCAACTGAAATAACCCACCACGCCCACGTGCCTAATAAGCTTGCCTCTATGATTACCACCTCTGCGACCGTTTCTGCTAACCCTTTCAATTACCCGTGAAAGCTAAGGTGATTTGTATCTCCAGCGTGCACTTTCCATAAAAAGTCTAGAACACCATTGAGAACAAACATACATATAAAAGATTTTTTTAGCGTCGGACATAAAGTTGTACTGCGGATACGACGATGTTTTACAATTCCACTTAGTAGCATGCAGCCCCCCCCAAAAATAAAAACACCCCAAGATTTATTGCAACGACATTCCCTACATGTAAATCAGATAGACTACATATCGAGTGAATGTGACACTTTATGTTAAATGGATTCATGTCAAAATCGATATTTAAAGAGATAGAGATGAATTTTAGTAAGTAATGCACACATGTTTCTCAACATACCAATAGCATTTGGTCATTACCACATCGTGTTCATTCCTTTAATTCACACAACCAACATGCATCGGATGGTCTATCATATTTTTGATTTAACCAGGCTGGGGGACAAAGACCGATCTAAAGTTCTACCACCCCCCTCCAGCAACAATAGAACATCCTCTCTTCATTTATTATTATTGTCGTTAACCACCTCTATCAGTCAAAGAAAGGGGCAGATATTTCCTTTAACAAATTTTACATATTTGTCTGTATTGTGGACTATACGATGTTGCAAAGAGTTAACACGCTTTTAACTGCATTCATTTTACTTGTTATTTACACCTTTTAAGTCTAGTAAGCACCCGATCTTGATAATTCTAGAAATTTCTTTTCTGTCTGCTTCATTAACCACTCCTGATACCCCGTTCTACAGCAATCTACTGTAAACCTCGTTCTCATACATCGTTAAGAAGTTCCTGGAACAGAACAATTTTTCTTTTTAGTGTGTCTGACCATTTTCTATCAGTACGGATGTAGCTCTTAAGACGTGTTAGGGATGAATCGAATTTCGCAAGCAAGGAGTTGAATTTTTTGGCGATGGTTTCCTAATTGGTAGGACATGTGGATAGAATTATTTCGTCCTATTAAAACTAACGCTCCACCAAAAAATTAATTGCGTTTGTTTGCCATCTATACTAAAATTTTTAAATTAAAATCTTATTAGGAATTTAATAAGCAACGGCGAAATTCCATGCTAGATCCATTGCAAGTGTACCCCCCCACAACCAGGCAGAGAACGTCTATTGTAGCGACCAAAACCACCTGATGTGGGGGAAACAAAGGACTACAAATCATTGAGCAAGTATCTCTCCTCACCAATCGGACATATATATGTTCGCGAGGGAGGGAGAGAACTTCGCCCCCATCAAAGCACCACAGCATTACAAAAGTATTGTGCCCATCAAATAAATGTACAGAAATAAATTGTTGGCTAAAAATAAACTCATGCTACATAATAGATAAATGCTAATTCAAATGGCAGAGTAAGAACTGAAGCGAAATTAGATGTGATCATAAAAAATATCACTGGCAAAATGATGGCAGAGAGGGGGTAACCAGAGCATACTAAACTACAATCGTGCATGAGATCCATGACAAAGATGGATTCCATTCGGCCTCTGAAATCATGGAGACAAAGCTTTTGTATCTTTCATTCACAAACCTGGTAAACCAAAGACCAATGGCAGCAAATGAAGTCTAGCCAAGAGCAGATGTTCTCCCAAAGATCTCTATACTGGCCACAATGGCCGTAAGGGAGGGGAGTAAAGACATTTTTGTGGACCTTCAGGAAAGAATGGAAGATGGGTACTGTAGGGTGTTCCACGTACAGTTTTTTCCACTATTTTTGAGGAAAAAGCACCCATTTTTAAAAAAACCTTTTTCAAATTTCTTTTAAAATTTCGCTGAAAACAAAAAGGGGGGATCGTACTCAAAGGTTTAAAGTGGGTAAATCCTTCAAAATATCTTTATTCAATTTGCAATAAACCCGCTCCTGGGGGGGGGGGGGGGGGGGGGGGGTCACATCAAAAACATTGGTTTTGGTTGCTTTAAATCCTAAAATTTGAATTTAAAATTTTCCCTTTGAATGGGAAAAAACCAAATTAATTTTTTTGAGTTTTTTAATAGGAAAAATTTTAATCTACCAAGTCCTACCATGTAGAAACCCATTGCCAAAAATTCCATCCTGCATCGAAATCTAATCATCCCAAACGTCATCAGAGCATCCCGACGGGAAATGGTAAAAACTAAAAAAATGTTCTTTTTCCAGAACTTCTTTTCCACGTAGAAAACAGTTTACAGTAATTGCGAGAACGGGGGTATCGGGAAGTTCAAAAAGCAGACCACCAAAGAATTTCTAAATACAAGATGGGCTTACTAACGTAAAAGAGAAAAACAGTAAACAAATGCAGAAAGCGGTTCCTTTTGCAACAACGATATCCAAAATACAACAAAAATTAACATTGTTAAAGAAATACTCCCCCTTGACTGAAGAGGTGTTCACGACAATAAAACGAAGGGGGAGTTCAATTTGTTGCAGGAGAGGTAGAACTTTTAGATCGGTTTGCCCCCAGCCTGTTTAAATAAAAAAAATAACCATCCAATGCATTTGGTTGGTGAATAAAGGAATGAACAGATGGGGTCATGCCAAATTTTTTGGTATGAAAAATGTGTGCTTTTCAAAAATTTTCCTTTCTATCTCTTTAAAACTCTTTTTTGACTACATCATACTTTTAATTGCAACCCTCGATATTTATTATCATTACATTGGGAATGTCAGTTGAAAATATGTTGAAAATGTTGGTTGCAAAAAGGGACTTTAAAAACTCAATCCGCAGACACAATCCGACCCAAAAAAAAACTTTATCAATGGGTTCTCAAGGTGTCTAGACTTTTAAAGTGAAAACGCGGGAAAGGGAACCACTCACCTTAGCTTTCGGGGTTTAAAAGGGGTTATCAGCCCGGGGTCAGGAGGGGGTAATCAAAAGGGGAAGGGGCTATTAGCACTTTAAGGCGTGGGGATATTTCATTTGGGAACCCAAGGTACCCAGAGGGTTTTAAAACCAAAACTAAAAGTCAAAATTTGTAATTAAAAAGGGCCCAAAAAAAAAACCATCTTTTGTTTTTTGGGTAATTTTTAATTTTTGTTTATATTTTTTAAAAATTTTTGTATTTATCCCTTTTGATCATGGGGACTAAACCCCCATGGCCCTGTCACATGATCAAAAAAGGTTATATAAAAAGGGAGTTACTATTAAATATTTTTTTCCAAAGAAAAAGGGATGGAACACTCCGAAAGGGGCCCCGGCCCCCAATGCTTTTTTTTTTTCATCCATGAAAAAGTTTTAATCTATGAACAATAAAGTTTGGGAAAACGTTTTAAACTTGGGACTGAAAAGTGAAATTACCCTGGGGGTACCTTTCCCTACAAAGAACAGTTAAAACACCCAACCAAGGGAAAATTAGGTGCCTGACCAGCCCTTTGGTGGTTTTTGGCCCCAACCCCGCCCTGTATGAAAAAACCCTTGAGAAAAACCCCAAAGCCCCGGGGGTAAAGGGGGTTCCCTGACAAGATTTGTGTTTTGGGCCTCTAAAACTGCCCTGAAAAGAAAGACCTGCAGAAAAACCCAACCGGGAACCCAGAAAAAGGGGTTCCCTGACCAACTTGGGGAAATTGGCCAAACCCTTTCCTTTTGAAAAACCCTTTCAAAGAAATAAAACCAGGTAAAGGGGGGTCCCCTAAACCAGACTTGGGGAATTTTGGCTCAACACTTTCCGGGGTGTATCCCCTGCGGGAAAGGAATAGACCAGGGTAAAGGTGGTGCCTGAGCCGACTTGGGGAAATTGGCCAAAACACCCCTGAATTATAAAACCTCCCAAAGAAAAAGCCCGGGGTAAAAGGGGGCCCCCCTTTTTAACCAAACCCTTGTGGAAATTGGTCTCCCACCCCCTTTTTAAAAAATTACCTCCCAAAGAACACCAGCCCAATGAAAAAGGGGTTTGGTCCCTTAAAGCCAGAACTTTTTGGATTATTGCTCAACACTCCCCTGTTTTAATGACCTGCCGAAGAAACAGACAGACCAGGGAAAAAGGGGGTTCCCTTTGAGCCAGAAAGTTGAAAAATTGGCTCAACACGCCCTTTATGTATAGACCTGCGGGAAAACACCAAAAACTGGGAAAGGGGGGTGACTGACCCAACTTGGGGAAATTGGCTCTAAAAACCCCCCCTGTAATTATGACCTGCAGAAAACAAAAACCCAGGGAAAAGGGTTGGGGGCCTGACCAAGACTTGTGGGAAAATTGGGTCTACATTTCCTTATGTATCCCTCAAAAAATTTGGACCAGGGAAAAAGGGGGGTGCCTGAACCCCAAAGGGGTTGTGGAATTGGCTCACACAGTTGTAAACAACGGGGGGCCCGCCGCCCACCCCTTGGGGCCGGGGCCGGGCGCGTTCGTTCTCGGGCCCCCTTCCCAGGTACCGGGCGGTGATACCCCCCACGGTCCGGGCGACGGGCCCGTGGGCACACTCGCCCCGCGGTGATCAACTATTTTAAACCCCCAACCCTGCTCCGACTCCGGGCGGTTTGTCACGGGCCGGAATGCGCACGGTCCCCGAACCTGATTCCCGGGCCCCTGACCCTAAAATTTTTGGGTTTCCTCCCCGGAAAGCCCTCTGCCAAGATTTTTAGTGCCCCCTGAGCCAATTGAGAAAGCGTCTTGCCTCTTTTTGGTTTTACCGGAACCAACCATCTCGCTACCCCTTTTCCGACCGCAAACCCTCGGGCCCCCCTTTGGCCCGCCCTACTGCCAAATTCCCCAACTTTTTTCCACCTCACGATTCTTTTACCCCCGCCTTCCCCTTTGGCCCTACCACCGAAATTCAAGCCCCCCGCCAGTGGCCAACCCGATTTGGGGTTAGTTCCCCCCGCAGCAAGCCCAACCCGTTTTTGCGCGGGCTCTTTAAAAAAACCCGGGTTTCTACTTAAGATTTCCCATCCCTAGGGTTGGGGCCCCTTTCACCCATCACTGGGGTTTGGGCCCCCCGGGCGATCCACTACCACTGCTTTTTAAAACAGAAAGATCCGGCCATGATCCCCCAAAGGGTTCCCCCCAAAGGAAGGGGAACTTGCCCCCCAGTATGGGTTGCGCAAACAGCACGAAAAAATTTGGGGCGCAAAAAGGCTCAGAAAGTTGGACCAGTTGACCGCCCATGAAAACCCAATTTTACTTCTGGGGGAACCCAAAGCCGCAGCTGCCCATCTCCACCTTGGCTATTTCCCACCTCCCCGGCATTCCCGCCTCAACGGTGGGGGCCACAAGCCCCTTTTACCGGCAAACCC
Source organism: Phyllomedusa bahiana (assembly GCA_025379985.1). Lineage (NCBI taxonomy): Eukaryota > Metazoa > Chordata > Amphibia > Anura > Hylidae > Phyllomedusa > Phyllomedusa bahiana. The sequence goes on along the minus strand of JAODAL010027608.1, from coordinate 22,720 downwards.
GGGGCCAATTTTTTAAAAGGGGACTCCAAGCAGTGCCGTTTTTCATCACCCAGGTTTGATGCACAAAAAATTTAAATGGGCGGACCTTTTTCCCCCTATGGAGAAATCCCAAAGGGGGTTTTTTCGTGGCCCCCCCCAGACCTGTTTTTGGGGGGGAAAAGGCCTTAGCATTGGCCACTCCTCTGGGGGATGGGAACGATCCATAAAAGGGCGGATCTGCATTTCCTTCCCCCGGGAGTTTCCGGTTTTTTTCGGGGAAACCCTCTCGGGCATCCCCGCCGAAAGGGCCCCTTCATACCCGGGTGCCAGGGAGACTCATCAGGGGGAAAACTACTTGGTGCATTTTCCGCACTTTAAAGCCTCAGATTTTAGCCGGGGAACGGGGCCCGGGCCTTTGCCCAAACCTTTTCAAACGGGGCCCTCTCGGGGTGGGGAAAAGGGATGGGGCCTTGGTAAGGGGAACATCCTGTCCTCCCTCACGATTTAAAATTCATTGGGCCCCCCCCGCATTGACATCTTTTCGCCGGAGAAGCTTGGGCAAGAACGAGAGGGGGCCCACAGCCACCCCTTTTTTCCCGCCTGGGCCCCGGGTTTTCCAAGGCAACCTAGGGAAACCCAAGCACCACTCGCCTACTGGGGACCCTTGCCCTTTTTGAAAAGGGGGAAATTTCTCTCTCTGAGCAAGAATTTGGCCCAAACGTGGGTCTGGCAACCTTTTCCTCAACTTTTGCACCTCCTGAGCACCTCCGGAGGAAAATTGTTTCCAAAATGTCCAAAACGCCTTTGGAAACCCCCGCCCCTTGGGTCCGTGGTAGAACAGCCCGGGGTGCAAAAATTCCTCCTTCCCCCGAAAGATTTTTCCCTGTACAGGTGGGTGACTGAGGCTGGTCTCACTTTCCCTTTCTACCCCTTTCCCTTTTAAATTTGGGCTCGGCCGGGAAACTTTAATACACCGCCCCCCTTTAGTGCGAAAGTATCGCCCCCCCCCCGGTTTTCCCTTTTTGGGAAAAAAAACGTTTGGTCATCTCCAAGGGTTTAAAGCGCGAGCTGCTAAGCGACATTTATCCAAATTTCCCACCCCCAAGCCACTGCCCCCAATCACTGGGGAGCCCCTGCCCAAAGAAAAATCCTTAAAATTCTAGGGTTTCCCCTTTTGCTCTTTTTTCCAAAGGCTTCCCCCTCGGAAATTTTCCGTGGCTGCGACTCCATTCTCCTACTCAAACGGGAACGCGGGTGAAGTCACTAAATGGGGGGCCCCCAACTGCCAAAGCCTTTGCGGGGGGCCACGTCGACCGGGGGTTTTAACCGCTCCCCGCGCTGGCCCCCCACGAACCTTTTGGGCCTTTCCCCCGAGTAACAGGGGAGTTTGCCGATTTTCTTTTTGGGAAAAAAAAGGGCGAGTTTCCTTCCTCCTCATCGACCATATAATGCCCGAACCTTCGGGCCTTCGGGCCGGGTACCAGTCCTCCCCGGGGTCGAGTCTATCCCTTGTCCATTCCCGAGACACAAGCTATGTCTGAATATATCCAGGAGAATCTCCAGAAGGGGTTCATACGGAAATCCTCTCCCGCAGGGGCGGGATTCTTCTTTGCAGAAAAGAAGGATGGTACTTTGCGACCCTGCATAGACTATTGGGGACTTAACAAGATCACGGTGAAGAATCGGTATCCTCTGCCGTTGATCCCTGAGCTCTGATCGCCTACGGGGTGCGAAAATCTTCTCTAAGTTGGACTTGAGGGGGGCCTATAATCTCATCCGCATCCGTGAGGGCGATGAGTGGAAGACGGGTTTTAACACCAGGGACGGGCACTTCGAGTACTTGGTCATGCCATTTGGCCTATGTAATGCCCCAGCCGTCTTCCAGGAATTCGTGAATGACATCTTCAGGGACCTCCTGTATACTTGTGTCTTTAGTATAAACCTTGACGACATCTTGGTTAACTCACCTGACCTAGAGACTCACCGTGTTCACGTCTGCCAGGTCTGAGGCGCCCCGGCTAACGGCCTATACGCTAAGTTGGGAAAGTGCATCTTCCATCAAACCAGCCTGCCATTTCTGGGATATATTATCTCTGACCAAGGGTTACAGATGGACCCGGAAAAGCTGTCTGCTGTCCTGCAATGGCCTCGCCCCGGTTGGTCTTCGGGCTATACAGCGCTCCTGGGATTCTGTAACTATTACCGCAGTTTCAACCCGCACTTCTCCACACGGTGGCACCCATCGTGGCTCCCCACGAAAAAGAACGCTAACCCTCGAAGCTGGCTATCCGAGGCCGAGGAAGCATTCTCGAGTTTGAAGTCTGCCTTTGCCTCCGCTTCTATCCTGTCACGGCCGGACCCTGCAAAGCCTTTTGCACTTGAAGCAGACGCCTCATCTGTCGTGGTCGGTGCGGTCCTCATGCAAAAGGGACCGACAGGTAGAACGGTCACCTGCGGATTCTTTTCCAAAACATTTCTCACCCGGGGGAAAGGAATTATACGATCGGAGACCGGAACTGTTTGGGCCCTCAAGTTTGCTCGGGAAAATGGCATTATCTACTGGAAGGTGCTCGACATCCCATCTGAATTACTCAGACCACAAGAACCCCATACCCCCAGAGGGGCCCACGATTTATTCCACCCCCGGGCAGGGGGTCACTTTTTTTCTCCCGTTTTTTACTTCCAAATCCATTCCGTCCCGCGGAAAAAAAAGGAAGGCGGAATCTTTTGTCACCGTTTCCGACGTGGGGAGAAGAACATCCCCAGCACAAACCCCCCCCGGAGAGTCTTGTCTCTGCAGCCCCCATCGCCCTCCGGCATGTCCCCCTGGGAAAGACATATGGGAGCCCCGCACAAATCCGCAAAGGATCCTGAAGGGGGGGCATTGCTCATTGGGCCGGTCACCCCGCCCCATAAAAACCACCTCCTTACCCGCGCTTTTCAAATGGTGGCCGGGACCTTCGCAAAGACTTTTAAAAAAATTTGTTGAGGCCTGTGTCACCTTACCCGTAACAAAACGCTTTGTCACAGCCCATCTGGCTTCTGAAACCCCCTGCCCCCCCTCAGCCCCGGGTCCAAGGGCATGGTTTTTTAAACCCGATCCCCCCCGTCCTCGGAAACCCACCTTTTGGGTAGTTACGGATCATTTCAAAATGGCAATTTTGTCCCACTGACAGGCTACCCTCCTCTGCGTTTGGGCCAACCTGTTTTTTTCCCACATTTTTTCGCCTACATGGATCCCCCTACAAAATTCCTGACCGCGGAGTCCATTTGTCCCCAAAAATTCTTAGGGGCCCTCTGCCCTGCCGGGGTAAGCTCGATTTTCCCCGGGGCCTACCCCCCCAGACAAATGGGCCCAAGCGGGAAAGGGGCAACCAGGGCCTGGGACCATTTGACCATTTTTTCTCGGGACGTCAGAATAACTGGGTCTGACTTACTCCCATGGGCGGAATTTCCATAATTCCCTAGAATCAATCAGGGGGGGCGCCTCTCCTTTCAAATTGTGTACGCCTGCACCCCCCGCCCTCCCCCCACTAGTTTTTCTCGGTCCGAATCCCTGCAGCGGAACCTGGTCCGCACATGAAAGCTAATTGGGCCCCCCGTCCCCCCCATCTTTTCTCCGGGTTCGGGACGCATAAAGCTCAGGCGATAAGAGAAGGGCCCTCCCCCATTTTTTTTTCCCGGGGAAAAGTAGGGTTTTCAGCCAAAAATGTCAGGGTTTAAAAACCCAAGGCAAAAATGGACCCCCCCTACGGGGGCCACGAGGTCTTAGACTTTAAACCCCGGGGGCCTACAAACTCCGGGGTCCTGCCTTTCCCTGCCTTTCCGAACCCTTTTTCGTTTTCCTTCTCAAACCCCTGGTCCCAACTTTTTTTTCTCGTAGGGCAGCTCCTCCATCCCCGGGGGGCGGGGGCCACTAATGTTTTCCCCGGGGAAAGGAGATCTTTGGGTTGAAAAATGTCCCAAGGGGGAAAAGGCATTTTTTCATCGAGAAGAAGGGGTTCGGCCCCAGGAAAGGCTGGGGCCAGGACCACACTGGTAAAAGTCAAATGGAAAAAGGCCTAGGGAAAGAGGGGGAGCCAAGGGGGGCGGGGCTCGCCCAGCCCTCCCGGTTTTAAAAAAAAACCAAATCCCTTCCCGGTCCGGGGGCTTTCCCTGTCCTCCCCCCCGGGGCGACTCAAACCCGGTCAACTAAATCCCCCCCGTCCCGCCCCCAGCGGCCCTTTTTAGGGGGCCGGGGGGGCCGGTAAAGGGGGGGAAAAAAATTTTAAAAAAAAAAAGGGAGTGGGGGGGTAAAGCCCCGGGGCCCCAAAAAAAAAAAAAAAAAAGGGAAAAATTTAAGCAAAAAAAAAGGTTCCCCCCGGGGTTTTTTAAAAGCCGTTTGCCGTCCTTTACCCAACCTTGCCCCTCCCCAAACCCCTGCCGTCCCCATACCTCCCTGATCTTACCAGCTTCCCTTGGTAAACCCCCACGCCGCCAGGGGTTTGACCGACTCCCCCCGCGCAATCCATCCCCGCCGGGGTCGGGAAAACCGGGGGTTTCTTGCTTTCCCCCCCGGCGGGGACCCACGCGGGGGCCCGGGTCCCCCACCCCCCCCATTTCCCCGCCCGAGAACCTCAAAAAACAGACCGCAAATGGGTGCCCGGGCCAGCGGGGGGATTGGCTTTACACTGCCCTGATGTATGACCTGCAGAAGAACAAACCCGGTAAAATTTGGGCCTAGCCAGACTGTGGGATTGCTCTACAAATGCCCTGTATGTAGACCTGCAGAAGAACAGACCAGGGTAAAGGTGGTGCCTGAGCCAGACTTTGGTATTGGCTCTACACTCCCCCTTTATGATGACCGCAGAAGAACAGACAGACCAGGGTAAAGGTGTGCCTGAGCCTGCTTGTGGTATTGGCTCTACACTGCCTGTATGACCTGAAAGAAGAACACCCAGACCAGGGTAAAGGTAGGGCCTGAGCCTGACGTGGTATTGGCTCTACACTGCCCTATAAGAAAATGACCTGCAGGAGAACAGACCAGGGTAAAGGTGGTGCCTGAGCCAACTTGTGGTATTGTCTCTACACTGCCCTGTATGTATGACCTGCAGAAGAACAACCAGGTAAAGGGGGTGCCTGAGCCAGACTTGTGGTATTGGCCCTACACTGCCCTGTATGTATGACCTGCAGAAGAACAAGCCAGACCAGGGTAAAGGTGGTGCCTGACCCAGATTTGTGGTATTGTCTCTACACTGCCTGTATGTTGACCTGCAGAAGAACAGCCAGACCAGGGAAAAAGGATGGTATGAGCTAGACTTGTGGTATTGGCCTACACTGTCCTGTATGTATGACATGCAGAAGAACAGACCAGGTAAAGGTTGTGGCTGAACCAGACTTGTGGTATTGGCCTACACTGCCCTGTATGTATGACCTGCAGAAGAACAGCCAGACCAGGGTAAAGGGGGTTTGCCTGAGCCAGACTTGTGGTTTTGGCTCTATACTGCCCTGTATGTAGACCTGCAGAAGAACAGCCAGACCAGGGTAAAGGGGGTGCCTGAGCCAGACTTGTGGTATTGGCCCTACTCTGCCCTGTATGTAGGGAACCTGTAGAACAGACCAGGGTAAAGGTGGTGCCTGAGCCAGACTTGTGGTATTGGCTCTACACTGCCCCTGTATGATCTGCAGAGGAACAGCCAGACCAGGGTAAAGGTGGTGCCTGAGCCAGACTTGTGGTATTGGCTCACACTGCCCTGAAATGACCTGCAGAAGAAACACCAGACCAGGTAAAGGTGGTGCCTGACCAGACTTGTGGTATTGGCTCTACACTGCCCTGTATGTATGACCTGCAGAAGAACAGCCAGGCCGGGCTAAAGGTGGTGGCTGAGCCAGACTTGTGGTATTGGCTCTACACTGCCCTGTATGAAATGACCTGCAAAAAAACAGCCAACCAGGGTAAAGGGTGGTGCCTGACCCAGACTTGTGGTTTTGGGTCTACACTGGCCCTGTATTTTATGACCTGCAGAACAGACCAGGTAAAGGTGGTCCCTGAGCCAAAACTTGTGGTATTGGCCTACCATTGCCCTGTATGTCTGACCGCAGAAGAACAACCAGGGTAAAGGTGGTGCCTGAGCCAGACTTGTGGTATTGGCTCACACTGTCCTGTATGAAATGACCTGCAAAGAACAGCCAGCCCAAGGGAAAAAGTGGTGCCTGAGCCAGACTTGTGGTATTGGCTCTACACTTCCCTGTAGTATGACCTGCAGAAGAACAGCCAGACCAGGGAAAAAGGGTGGTCCCTGAGCCAGACTTGTGATATTGGCTCTACACTGCCCTTATGTATGACCTGCAGAAGAACAGACCATGATAAAGGTGGTGCTGGCCAGACTTGGGGTACTGGCTCTACACTGCCCTGTATGTTGACCTGCAGAAGAACAGACCAGGGTAAAGGTGGTGCCTGAGCAAACTTGTGGTTTTTGGCTCTACACTGCCCTGAAATGTATGACCTGCAGAAGAACAGACCAGGGTAAAGGTTTGGGGTGCCTGGGCCAGACTTGTGGTATTGGCTCTACACTGCCCTGTAATATGACCTGCAGAAGAATGAGACCAGGGTAAAGGTGGTGCCGGGGCCGGGACTTGTGGTATTGGGCTCTACACTGCCCTGTATATATGACCTGTAGAAGAACAGCCAGACAGGGTAAAGGTGGTGCCTGAGCCAGACTTGTGGTATTGCCTCTACACTGCCCTGTATGTATGACCTGGAGAAGAACAGGTTCATACATACTGATGCGTTCTACACATTTTTAAAGCGATTTGGAAATGGCCTGTCAGCGCCAATGTTCATACATGTCGCCCTTAATCTTTTTTTCTTTTTTTACATTAATACTTAGTCCCTCTAGGGTATATAACTACTATGGGGCTCAATACCTTGTCCTATTTACCGCAGTAATATTATATTTCTGAATATAGAATTTGCACCAATTACTGCCCTATGTAATAGGTATACATACATGGCAGCTGCAGAAGCCTGCATGAGGGTCCAGCTGCCATGGCATCAGATGCCTAGATCAACACTCCAGCACAATAGACTGACCTGCATGGGCGTCTGACTTTTTTCGGCCTTACAAACCATGTAACTATGATTGTCTGCGGTAACTTTTAATAAAGTCTGGGTCCAAATATTGATTCAATAACCTTGACTTTCCCCAGGTCCTCAGTGTGGTTGGATCTTGTCCTGTGGCCGCAATAACCGGGCATGGAGAGGAGAAGGTTGTCTTCCGGTTTCCCAGGGACATGGAGGCCTCACTGAAGACTCTCATCTTGGCTGCGTTCCTGTACATGGTGAGTGGTACATTCCAGGGTTAGTAGGAAGGAGCCACATGGAGTTTTTCCATCACCCGCTCTGTAGTCAGATGGCTCTAACCTCCTTATAAATGAATATATACAATTACCAGAAAAGGGAACATCTCTCCTTGAGGACAGCACCGTACGGTGTGTAGAGTTTTAGATTGCCTTTTTGCCCTCTACTAAGCATCGCCTATCACAAGACATTATGGAAAATGAGCGATACTGGCTGGCTGGGTGGGAGGCAATGAGTGGCTCAGAAAGGGGAACATATCTCCTTGAGGAGAGCACCGTATGCTGTGTAGAGCCAGTTTCGCTCTGCTCTGCACTGATGAGGGACAAAAATCCCGAAACAGCGCTGTATGCAGATGAGTGATACTGGCTTGGCTAATATCCCTTGCGCTTTCTCAAGACTCAGTGGGTCAAAAGCAAATTGAGGATTTGTTACATCCAATAGAAGATGCTTGAAGTTCTCAACTCCTTTCCCATAATGCCTTGTGATATGCAGATACTTAGTAGAGGGCAAAAAGGCAATCTAAATGTCAGGGCTAAGTTGTGCTCAGGCTGCGGGGATCAACAGGCTGCAGCAGCTGATTTACAACCCCACCCTGATGCTCATGCTGCCGGCAGCATCTAGTGAGTGACACGAGGCCCAGCCACTAACGGGACAGGGGGCGTGTCGCACCAGCCAAATGGAGAGGAGAGCAGGTAAGCTCCAAATCAGCTAACAGGGGCTGGTATTCAGGAATCCCATTTAAATCTTCCTGACGGCTGAGGTGCACAAGCGCAGAGGCCCTGTGATATTACTCGGGCTAAATTGTTAATTTGTTATTGTTTTTGTTGTTTGCTTTATCACGTGTTACCTAGACCCGGCCCTGTTCTCCTGACACGGTTTGTCCTCCTGTTTTTGTCCCTCGATACATTGGCTTGTTCGACCTTCGGGCTTGTTTACGTTATCCTACTAGGGTTGTCTGATTTTGTTGGCTTTGGCGTTCCTTAGATTTTTGTTATTGACCCCGGAAACTGGTTCCTTATAGATTCTACTTCCTGACAGGCCCACAAGACTCTTTAGCAGCGCTAGGGACTGTTACGCCCAGTTGCAGTCTGCCAACCTAGATCGCAGCACGTCAAGATAGGCTCAAGGGTCTAGTGGGCTGGTTCCAGTTTTAGGGTGCACTGAACCCTCCTAATTGATGGTTGACATTCATCACAAGGCCGAAACCGTTAATGCATTCTTACACATCCACTAAGGACCCAATGACAGCTTGCTAGAGCTGATGCAGGGGACTAAACCAGCTAGGTCCAGGATCTGCCGCTCTGAGAGGGATATGACACAGCAGGGAGAATTCCCCAAGTCAGAGTGGTGCCCCTGCCACTACCTTTCCCACACTGTGGGAAACCCCTATACAGGTGCCTGACAGGTTAGCAGGTAACAGGAGAGGCCTTTGTGGCATTTAGACAGGGATGTCGTCTGCTTATTTTAGGCTACGACCACGTAACGTTGGGAATGCAGGAGCGAAAGAGGTGGAAAATGTAGTTCATGTCCTTACTGCAGGGTCCCACCAGGAGAGGACATTTTTGTTACCGCATATGAGCTCACATCGAACTGTATTCTGTGGACAGGTTCTTTGCCGCCTTAGGGCGTCTTTTTAATGACTCCTGATAGGGACAGCTGTGGCCGAGGCTATGCTGACCCACTTTGAGGCAGGGTATGAAAAATTGTGGAGGAGTTTTGCGAACGAATTTCAGTCGCTGTGCATTACGATCTGGGTGGAATGACCAGAGCTCTCATGATGCCAGTTTATGATTAGGGTTAGGCTGACCATTGTGCAAGGATTTTTATTGGTGGCCTATACCCTCCCCTTGGCTACTTTAGTTGAGGCCATGGCTTCTGGCAGTTTGTCTGGGACAGACGTTTTAGGGAGAGACCGGCAAGGAAAGGTTCCCCATCCGGTGGTCCACACCATGGTGCAACAACTAAACCCGTTGTTAATCCGATTTATAACCCAGAGGAGCCCATTGCAAGTGGGGGACTTTTTCTGCTCACGTGTGGCTAACGACCGTCAGGACTTCTCGTCGTATCCAGGGGTTGTGCTTCTACTGTGGTGGAAGATGGACATAGGCGTGGGAATTCGGAATTGATACAAACGGAAGACCAGGTCAGAAAAACTCTACCGCCTAGGTAGAGTCAGCAGGTAAGATCACCTTGGGCGGTTGCTAGGTATATTTTCCTATTGTATTATGTAAAGGTTGCTGCTATCAGTTTAGATTTCATACTTGTCGCTGTCTGGTTATGCCGGCCAATCCCTTGTGGTAAAAAAGTGGTTTGTGGGATTTCTGGATCAGCTTCTAATTTTGTTGATGCGTCTCTTCGCCAAACGTGTCTGGGGCCCTACTTGGAGACGAATATTGACTCGTGCGGCGCTGTGGCTATTGACTCCACTCCACTAGACTCGGGGCGCAATCCAATAGTGTACCCCTGAGCTGGGATGGTGGTCGGATCCATACATATGAAAAGTTTGATTCTATTCGCACTGGAGGTGGCTGCCACTGATGTGAGTGTTCGGGGCTGACCCTGCTTCAGAAACATAATCAGTGTTTGCTATGGGAATTCAGGGATATTAGTCCAGGTGGTGGCCTGTGTTGACAGTGTCTCTCATTACCATTCTGGCGCAATATGTATGTTGAAGGCTAATCTACTATCTGGAGAGCAGCTGTGCCAGCCGGTTTGAGGCCATTTGCAGGCATCTCTGTGAAACGTCAGAAATGTAGGGCCTCTAGGTTCCCATGCAACTCGTCCTCATGCTCCACGTGAACTATGCCACCTCCAACTGTATCCAATCCCTGAAAAGTCCAGTATTGTGGTTAAGGACGCAAGTGTGCTTAAACACATCGGTAAGGAGCGCTTAATCGGCGGACAATTACCTCGTTCTCTCTGTGATACATAAAGCTCTGGCCCGACTTCAGTGCCACTTCGTAAGAGGTACTATTCAGCCGGTCGTGACTCCGCCTCCAGGCCTCCGTTCTCCCTGTTCGCCATCTACGAGGGGCGACACGTTATCGAAAATGACCTGTAGACCCGCTATTTATAGATTCACGTAAAGGCCAAAAGGTCACTGCACTGTACTGGTCCATCCTGGTAAGCGGGTAATGGTTCCAGAGGAGACGATCCCATGGGGCCGGTATACGGCCCACCAAACCACCTGCAAAACCCAATCCCATTGATGATCTCGCCTCTGTGGGGAATTCCATGACGTGCGCTCAACCAGGCGACAAACCTACATAAGACCAGGGGAAGGGTCACCCGGCTGGCCCACTCCTAAACAGGGGGGGTACTGTCAGGGTAAGCTCCGTGCTCTGGGCTGCTGCGACACATCAACAGGCCTGCCAAGCAGACTGATTTGGCAAACCCACAACCTGATTAGACCTGTCTAGCCTGGGAGGCACTTGAGTGAAAGTTGACACGAGGTCCAGCATCCTCCGGAAGGGGGCGTGTCGCACAAGCCACACTGGCGAAAGAGAACCGCCCTGAACACAATCACAAACACTCATAATCAGGTACTCCGTCTACAATCAGCCTAAAGGGGCCCCCCACCTCCGTGCCTCAAACCCCGACGCTACACCCCCCCCTACACTAGTTATAACTACTCTGAAGCTGAGTGCTAGGCTCTGTTGAATATTCCTGGCTAGCTACTTGTCTACTTTAATTTGTTGCTACTATTGTGCTAATTTGCTTATCATCCGCTCACCACCACACTAACCCGACCCCGGCCTGTTATTCTGACTTCAGGCTTGCTCCTCACATCGTTTTTGTCCCTCGCCACATTTTGGCTTTTTGACCTCGGACTTTGTTATTTGTTTATCCCTCTGTTACTGATTTGGGCGTTTTTGGGCATGTTTTCTGATTGGTTTTGACATGGACTGTCTTTAACTATTCTACTTACCTGAAACAGGAAACTCTAGCACTTCGGACAGAGCAGGGGAACCTGTCAGTCCCCAGTCTTGCCCGTCTGCCGCCTAGTGCGCAGCACCATCAAGCAGGCCATGGGACAGTGGGCTGGGTTCAGGTTCTAGGGATCACTGTACCCCCTGACGTTGAAACTACAACTCTAAACCACACCATCACGTGACTCTCTCTCAAGGATGAGAATTTTCACGCTTTCTCAGCCATCATTGCCTCTACCACCCTAAGCCAGCAGTATCGCTCTGCTAATGCCAACTTGATGAGGGACAAAAAAGGAGCACACATGTTATGCAGATGAAGTTTGATACTGGGTTGGCCATAATGTGTCCCGTTTTGCTTTCTCAAAGACTTAGTTCGGGCTCAAAAGTGAGTTGAGGATTCTCATGCTCCTTTTCCATATATACAATTACCAGGAATAGAAGCTCTCGGCCCATAGGGTGTCTCTGCCCAGCATGATTCTTCTATGATAGAAGAAAGGTCTATTAACTGTTCTATTTAGAAGTAAGTCTTTGAATCTGTTATTCTGGTTTCTTAAGCAAAGACAGCACCAACTGATACACTTGCACATCTTGGATGAGGGCAGGGATAATGACACTGACAACTGGGGGGCAGGATAATGACGCTGACACTTGGTGGGCAGGATAATGAACACTTGACACTTGGGGGGCAGGTATAATGACGCTGACGCATTGGTGTTGCAGGGATAATGGACCGCTGACACTTGCGGGGCAGTGATAATGACGCTGACACTGTGGGGGGCAGGATAATCGACGCTGACAACTTGTGATGGCAGGATACATGATGCCTGATCACTTGGGTAGGGGCAGGTATAATTGACGACTGATACTTGGGGCAGGAGAATAACTGACACTGACTCACTTGGTGGGACCGCTAGATAATGACGCTCTGTGGCAACTTGGAGGGCCAGAATAATGCGTGGGACACTTGGGCAAGGATCAGACACTGACACCTTGTTTTTCTCTGAGGACAGGATAATGACTCGTATCGACACCTTGGGGGTAGAGGACTATATGTGTGACGCTGACCAACTGGGGCAGGATAATGACTACTTTGATAATGCTGGTGGCAGGATAATGACGATGACACTTTCAGGGGGGTGACCAGGATAATGGACGCTGGACACTTTGGGGGGCAAGGATAAATGAAAGCTGTACACTTTAGGAGGGAGGGGATAATGTATGCTACGCTTTCGGCTAGGCAGGGAGTAGTGACGCTGATCACTTGGGGGGAGGGATATGACGCTGACACTTGGAGGGTGCATCGGACACGGGATTTTTGACGCTGACACTTGGGCAGTGATAGTTACGCTGACACCTTGGGGGGGAGGGAGTAATGTCGCATGACACTTGTGTTGATGGGGACAGGAAATAAATGACAGCTGACATCGTGGCGTGGCCAGGATAATGACGCTTAGGGTCACTCTGGGCGTCAGGACAAGGATAATGGGCTGGGAACTTTCGAGGGGCTAGTTATAATGACGCTGACAACTTGGGAGGGAGGATAATGATGCGCTGACAGCTTGGTGGGCAGGATAATTGACGCTGACACTTGAGGGGCAAGTGTAATAATGACGACTGACACTTGGGGGACCTGAGGCATAATTGATGCTGACAACCTTGGGGGCACGTGATAATGACGCATGACATCTTGGAGGCCTAGGGAATAATGACAGCCATGACAACTTGGGGCAGGATAATGACGCTGCATGACCGATCTTTGGGGGCAGGTAATGGCTCCGCATGACACTTGGTAGGAGGCCTAGGATAATGACCGATGACACTTGGTGGGGACAGGATAATGATCGCTGATCATTTGGGGCAGGGGATAATGACGACTGACACTTGGGCTGGGACTGAGTTGATTAATGGCCGCTGCACACTTGAGGGGACCCCGGATAATGACCGCTCGACACTTGGGTGTGCTAAGGATTAATGACAACTGGGACATCATTGGGGGGCTATGCAGTATAATGACGCTGACACTGTGAAGGGATCAAGCCGCATTAATGACGCTGACACTTGGGGGCAGGATAATGACAGCGTGAACACTATTGGGGTGGTAAGGATCAAGGACGCTGAACACCTTGTGGGATGCAGGGATAATGACTGGATGCACATTGGGGGCCAGGATAATGAGCGCTCTGACACTTTCGCGGGGGATAGAGAGATAAGAGAATAATGACGACTGACGCACTTGGGGAGGGGATTTAATGTAGCTGATATCTCTTCCATGTAGTTGTCTTCTATGTTCCGGTCACTTTCTTCTCATGTGTGTGTCTCTCTCTTTCAGGATTACACACAGGCCCTAGAGTCCTGTCCTAGGCAGCTGGGTCTGTGATCTTTTGGATTTGCGGATGACTTTCGTATAATCTTAACTCTTTCTTCTTTTAGTTATATATTCGATCGCTTTATTGCAGTATATTTGTAGCGATCATGGTACTAAAGGTCTGTGCTCGGAGGCTGTGCTGGTAGGTGTGCAGTGGTGTTGGTATTAGGAAGTCTCGTGAGGGAGCGGAGATTGGTGGGGTGGCCCAAAAGGCCTCGTGGTTGAATTGATATTCCTTGCTTTATTATCAATCACTTCATCGGTCACTTTTTTCTGTCTATGTCTGCCGCATTTTGTAATAAAAATGAGAGTCTGATCCTCGTCGGCTTCACTTCGGCTATTTTTTTACTCTGACTTTTTCTTGGTTCTTTTTGCTGATCTGTAATGCATAAAACACAATAGAATTGCAGCTGAAAAGGCTCGTGGCCCCATAGCGGAAGCCTTTGAAATGAAACGAACCTCTAGCGCCTGCCTAAGCTTCTGGATGATGTGTATACACTCATGTTGGGGGCATAAGCAGATATGTCCCTAACGGTCTGCTGCTCTCCCCTCTGCCCAGTGGACAAAATAAAACACCTCCGAAAAGTGAAACTACTAAAAAATTCATGAAACAGAGTTTTTTCTAAGTACATACCTGCTCAAAGGACAGCTTGAAAAAACCTCCTTGTGAGTTTTCATGTCTACGATTCTGCCCCGTTATTTTGCGTGATGTTGTTATTCTTGCCTTGTCTTAAGACGCATGTTTTTTTAATGTCTGCAGAAATTATAGCCATTGATGTAACTACTTACTACGCCCTACGCAAAAGGGTTGGATAAAAGTCACATATACATGGCATCTTATATGTCATTTTGTAAGGTCGTTTTAAGATTTTGCGCGATCAATAATAAATTTTTCTATACCAGATTTTCGGCCCTCCTAAAGTCCATTTTTTTACTGGGAATTTTGGATGCTTAATAAGTGTATCTCGACATTGTTCGCCGAAAAACTCACTCCCTTTATTTTTTTTTACGAAAATTTGGACCTTAAATGTCTCCATTGTTTACGGCATTCTTGGCGCTGCATACAATTCCAGTAATAATTTTACCGATTTTCGTTTTCCGTTTCTTATAAAGTTATTCTCACTTTTGTTGGCTCAAAATTACATATTTACGGATATTTTTGCGCGCTAACACACGCGTATTGTACTTTTGACAGCACAAAAAATCTGTGTTTTAAGTATTTAGCGACCAAAATCCGTTAATAAAAAAAAAAACTCCGCTACTTTCAGCCACCAAATCCGTAAAACAAAAACTCTGAGGAACTGAGCTTCTTGGTTTCGGCCGCCAGCATGGTTTTTCCGGACTGTGCTTTGACTGACTCCATCGTCATTACTAACTGATACAGCCAATTATTCTGCTAGATTACGCCCAGCAGTCTATTAGACATATCACTCAGCTCATCTGCTTGATTATCGAGAATCGGCTCAGAATAGAAGGCACCCAGCTGGCTTCTTGACCACTCTGCTCAACCCCTATGAGACGCAGTACTGAATGTATCAACTTTATCTACTGGAACGATACATACTCAAAGCACTCTTATTGTAGCGGCTGCCGGGTCCGTGCTCAGCTTCTGCGGCTGGATAAACACATCTTAAGGGCTGTAAATCACGTCCACTCTGAAGACCATCGGGCATCGGCTACCTACATTGCACAGACCCTCTACGGACGGCTACATGGTAACCTGTTTACTTGCTTCTGGGGAAGCGTGTTCTGAGAGAAACACTGTACAACAGGCCTCATTTAACACACAGGCTGCCAGCCACCTCTCCAGTCACAGCGTCACAGCAACCAAAACTATGGCTGTATCATCTAAACTAGCATTACAGCACCTCTGCTTATAACACAGTGACCCCTGCATTATCGCCATCTGCAAAGTGTGAAATAGCACTAATTAGCGCCCTCCTCGCTGCCCCTGCGCTTCATGTATAAGTAGTAAACCACAGCTGTACTATCTCTGTAAATGGAGCCAGATTGCCCAGTCTTTCACCAACTGTCTATCCTTCACTGCACCTGCTGTGCAAGCTACACAGACATGAATTCTAAGCCGAGTGATGGAAGGACGACGAGACTGTCTGCGACCTTTGATTTCTGTGCCAAGACAATCATATATCCTGCAACTGCCAGCATTGTCCATGCAGAGGGAGTCTGTAAGATCGCCTAAAAATTTAGTCAAAGTCAATAGTATGTACCAACTTTAGCGCACAGAGGGAGAAAAGAAGTGCTAGTATTAATTGCTGTCTTCTATTACAAAGACGAACTTTCTTGTAATATGTTTGTTGCATACCCTCTAACTCTATCACCTCAGGTGGAGGAATTATTCATACCAAGTTTTACACAGCGAAGACAAATAACAGACACTATAACAATCGTTACCAAACATTCCCCACAGGAATTGGCTCAGTAAAGCTTTGTCACAATAGTTACTGGGAACCGAATAGAAAAAAAAGTACTTCACTAAATAGACCGATACTTATAAAAAATGGTTTTCCGAGGTGAGAACACCAAGCGAAAGAAAAATCAAATGGAAATAAAATCTCTTCTCTTCTCACATCCATCCAAGACAGATTGACGATTCTCTCTCCCCCACAGATCAACTAGAGGTTCTATCAGACCCTCTGTTATCAGAAGATTACAGTTGAGTGTTTCAGAACGCAGAGGAGTACACACAAGAAAACCTTAACTATAAGCGTGCTAGCCAAAGAGAATCTACGTATGTCAAAATGGAGTCCGGAAAGGAAATAATAGGAACATGACAACCATGATGAATATCCGGCCTAATGCTTGCCCAAATACAACTCAGAGGTAAACCCACTCAGTGAATCCAAAGATGTAGATGCAGAAGGAAACCTCAAAATTTCAAGAATGGAAAAACAGCTTGTATCAGAACCGTCAAGATATCTTCATAACTTCAACGAACTGTCCAAGTAAAGAATATAAAAGGTTATCAGAAAAAGTGAGAAGACCTGGAGAAATCGGTCTAGAACGATAATAACCTCGTACATTGAGACCGGTCCAGAAAAAAGGTCACACCAAAAGACCTTGTGATATTAGCTATGTGGAATGAGATCTACCCTCGAGATATATTACTACATTCTTTATTTGTCTTCTAGCGGCATTTCGACATCAGTGTGTAAAGTTAGGAACGGGCTCCGGGCTCTGATGCTGAGGAGGTAGCAAAAGCAGCCAATCAAATGTTAAGAATCCTCGATGGCACTAGAAGGGAGGTCAAGGCCAAGGCAATATCATTGTGAGATATTCTAAACTCACACAGACAAGGGTGTGTTCATCAATGTTCGGGACCTTCAAACGCCTCAAGTCTGGAGGTACTGAACTCAGAAGGGACCATAAGTTCTATATTTTGAGAAGGACTTTTCAGTGCGAAGTCTGCAGTATGGAATGAGGAGGCCCTGTCTACAATCTTGTCCTCTGAATTTATGTTCATCGCAAGACGCCTTTAGCCCTTATGCACCCATCAGCAATAATAAAGGATTATTTCATTGTTTTTATTTTTTTTTTTTTTTTTTTTTTTTTTTTTTTTTTTCTTTTTTTTTTTTTATTTCACTCTTTTCTCTTTTTTTTTTTTTTAGTTTTTATTTATTTTTTTTCTGTACACATAAATATGGCAAACTATTCCTCAAACCTATTCATATCATACCTAGCAGTGCTCTCTTGTCCACCAAATATCTGTGCAAACAGAAACGAAAGCCTAACTTAAGATAGATAGGAAGACTGAAGGTGCTCATCCACTCGCACCCTATTTACCTCACTTACTCCAAGGCTCATCCTTTACGCGCGAACATGACAAGGAGAAGAATTGATTCTGTATGAACATCCTTTCACGGGCACTCTCTAGTCCCAATGGAACAACAAAAGAACTCGTCATATCTGTCATGGGACACGTAGTGATAAACCTTAGCTCCCTTCAAAAACAATCTTGGGGTGGATATTGTGAGGGCTAATATGTTGCTTTTCTATTTAGAAGACTCTAAGATAGTTGAATATTCTAAAATATGCCTTTTTGGCACTAAGTCAACTAGCTTACGATTAATAGTTACGCAGTCACATGCTACTTTTTCATTAAAATGTGATTGTCTAAATAAAAGAGATATAGACTATTAGGTTTCACGTATGCCTGTTGTATGTATGATTTTACCAGCGTATCGTTATAGTGCTTAGTAGGTGGGAGCTAAGAATGATAGCAATTTAATTTGAAAGATTTTGTACACTTGTACAGGGCTCTGATGAAACAAAGATGAACGTACCAATAGGTCGTAGAATTGTGTTGGTGAAGCTGGAGAATTTCCTTGTACTTCACTGGCACGCAGTTTACAGATTTTCTTTTTTGTCTTCTTCGTTCTGTCTATTTTTTTTGCTGGCTCAGAGGATCTCTCTCGGTTTGTCCCGATCAGAGCAAATTTTCTTGTTCTAGTCACTTTATTTGTATGTGACCTTGATCTTTTTTTACCTCTTTATGTGGTTTGTAAAGATTTTGTTACATTTGCTTCTTTTTCATCTTTTATCTTGTCATCTCCCTATTTTTAATGCGTCTTTTATTTTTGGGGGCACCGTGGGCTGAAAATTATCTTCTCCGATAGGGAGATACTTCATATAGTTGCCAACTTTTAGTAAAATGGAAAAGCAGCAGCTTAAATGAGGAACGGACGCGCGTTGCTCTTTCCGGGCTATTCGTCAAGTTTAGCCTGCGTCCGCGGCAAAAATTTGCATGAGCACGCCCATCTTTTTGTGAGCCGACAGCCCCCTTTCAAACAGAAATAACAAATACACCTCTCCTCCCCCCCCCCCACCTCCTCCCCCACACCCATACACCGCCTAACTACATAATGCTTTGGAACAAAATCAGGTTAGATGCTCTTTATAGCAAGGTATGTTAGCAGAGGCCCCATAACCAGGGTAGTGCCCCTTTACCGGCAGGTAGAATGCCCTCCTTAGTAGACTCAAACCGGTAGAATGCCCCACTCTGTAGCTATGGTAGATGCCTCCTTTGGACTTTATCCACCCTCCCCCCACTCCCCCCCCCTATATATATAAATATTACGCATCGGGATTTAGCCACGTCAAGATCTGCCCCCCTTAGTAGCCAGGTAGTAGCTAATCCCCTTTAAATAGTCTAGTGGTTGCGCCCCCTTGTATTATAGATCTCAGAGTATTGTAGTTGTCCCCCGGATTTTAGTAAGTCAAGGGTAGCGGTCAGTGCCCTTTAGTAGTAGGTAGGTTAGTGCCTTCGTAGCCAGCTAGGAGTGTGTCACCTTGGTAGCCAAAGCCCAAGGTAGGTATGGCCCCCTTTTGTAGCCAAGCTTAGGTAAGGTTGCACCCCAATATGTAGCGCAGTACCAAGGTGATAGTTTGCTATCCCCATTGTAGACAACCAGGGATAGTTGACCTACCCATTTAGTAGCCCAGCCACGGTTATTGGCCCCCATTCGTAGCCAGCCAGGTAGTTGCCCCCATTGTAGTCCAGCCAGGTAGAAGACCCCCCCCATTCGTAGCCAGGCCAGACGCCCACCCATGTGTGTATAAAATAAAATAATAAATATCCCACTTACTTGACTCCAGAGGCTCTCGCCTGTGCGCCGCATCTCCTCAGCGATGCAGGGAGGAATGAGTGCAGCCGTGCGCGTCATTTCCCCTGCGCTCGCATGATCTGATGTGTACCGCGTGGCACAGACCGTCTCTGGGACATACAGGAGGGAGGAGGAGGTAGGACGCGCTCCCTCCTGCCTTCCTCCCTGCCTCAGCGAGGACTTCCGGCGGGTGAGCGGCCCCACATGACGCCCGCCTTCTAACCTGTCCCGCTGGGAACGGGAACCGGCACGGGCGCCGGAAGTAGCGCTACCAGCGCTATCTCCGGCCACCGCCTAGCCGAGCCTATCTAAAAGGACTACCCCGCCGCCATGAACCCTGATGGCGGCCTGGCCGAAGAGAGAGAACAAAGGGAGAAATGTCCAACTCCCACAGGTAGTGGCGGTGGGGGGGGGACCCCATAAATAGCGGGACCCCCCGCAAAAACGGAGGAGAGTTGGCATGTATGAAGATACTTCATATTGTTGGTTAGTCTTTTTGTATCGGCGGATAGTCTTGTGAGAACGTTATAGGGGTCTACGTTTTTGCCCCGCAAGTTGTCTTAATGATATACAAAACATCTGATACTGGCCTTAAAGTACGACTGTGTAGCATTAGGCTATCAGGAGACTCGATTCCATGAGTTGAGACTTTATCTGCAATGCAGTCGCTGTTTGGCGTGGGAGGTATTTGGATGTCCCCTAGCAGTTCAAAGAACATAACCGCAGGGCGACTCAGCCTTATCATCTGTCGTACAATAAAAACTATATTGCAGACATCAAATCATAGGCAGTGTAACATGATAGAAAAGGGAAAATGGGTTGCAAGCTACCACATCAGATTTCCAAATCGAAGAAGTTATCCAATTCACAATTATCTAATGGTCCGAGACTTAGTGGTCAGGTGTCGAAGCGACATTGTTGTTCAAGGAAATAGAATCGCATAAAATTTTATAGCCATGCTAGAGTGGGTGAATAAGCGTGGTAGGAGGGTCGACCAGAACGCGGTTAGTCTGTGCATGATTGAAGACAGATCCAGACTTGGGAGGGAGGGAATTTGATGTCTACAAGTGGAGGAGTCATTTCATATCCCCTATTTCTGGAACACATGTAATCTCCTTTGTGACCCATGGGTGGTATTGCATCCTCTCCTGGATATAGAAGTGGAATACTACTCTCACTTTTTCTACACACAACATCACTCCTGGTCAAGAACTTGACTACCATTTTCTGTCTCTACCATCTACAACTGCCACTGAACAACGGGTAAAGTACAGATACAAGTAAGGAGGACTTCTGGTTATATCAGACATGCACATACTCTGAGCCTCCTAAGAAGGTTATTAATCCTCCGTGGAGACGATATATCATAATGGCGTTTCCCAATCATTTTTGGCTCAGCTGAGGATCGAGGAGACCTTCCAAGAATCACCTACAGGCGTATTGGTTGGTTTAGAGTGCTACCGAAACGACAAACTCCTCATACATGCTGACTCTCCTACAAACTAACATGCTCATATCTATACTTAACTGGACATGGCAAAAGCAGTCGATGAGAGGTGCGGCAGTTGATTCGCCACTATGGTACTTCTAGTAGTGAGGAACTATATTAATTTCTCACGCAAACTCAGCTCTACTTGTCAGTAATAAATTAAGGGCAGGCTCACTATTCTAGATTTTCCCCTATGTGTGTGTGTGTCTCTAGAAAATAACAACAAAAAGAAGAATTAAAAGGTGTAGCTTACTAAAAAAGCTATATGGACGAGATATTGGCTATGAGAAAGGGTGAGACAATAAGAACGGTCTAAATCTTGCAGGCGCATCTTCTTCCATGATACGGTAAATAAAGCGAGGAAAAGTTATCGCGCAGGTTGGCGAGATCAAGGAATGATCAACGGCCACCATCACATACTCCTTCTCTCAGAGATAAAAATGGACTCACTTTAACAACATGTTGTGGGGGCGGACATTACGGTCAAAGTGTTACGTTCTTTCTATGTCTGATCTTTACAGGCTAAGAGACCCTTTAAATGATGTCTCTCCTTCCCTAAATCCATGGCGAGACAAGTACAATTGTCCTCACCAACGTCTCCTGCGTCAGAAGATAAAAGAGAGGGATTGGTGAGCACCAATTTCACTTCCAGAACTTAGGATAATGAGCTTTTAAAAACACACAAACCCCTGGCCCAGACGGATTCACGGGGAGATTTTTTTTAAAATCCGAAAGTAAGATTTTTTACTTTTTGCTCTTACAATGGATTTCCTATCTGGAAATGAAATCCCGCGCAGATGGACACTGCCCCACATTAAAGTCCCTTAAAACCCAGGAAAAGTCAGACCTGGTTTTTTAATGCCTTTTTCGCAAATTAATGGGACCTAAAACTTTTGGCAAAAAATTTTGGGCGGATAGATCGGAGGGTACCCCCCAAATTAATAGGAAAACAAGGTGGGATTTGTTCAGACAGGTCCGCGTGGTGAACATAAAAAAGGTTTATGACGTACTGGGGGGGTGGGTGCCTTTTGGAGCCCCTTTGGGATAAGCAAGTCCCATATCATAATGTCTTCCTCTACATGGTCGGGAAAAAATGGGGCTCATAAAGACAGGGTGAAAAATTTCCCAGAAAATTTGTACTTTATCCCTTTGGTTCCCAAGCGCTGCCTGTTAACAAAGTGGCTTGACCCGAAGTCCCTAAAATCCCAGGCATAGAGCAACCAAAAAAAAATGCAATAGCTGATCAAATCCATACAGAAGCCAAAAAAAAGGAAAATTTGGAAAGAATTGTTTTAAGAAATGGAAGACGTTCTTGGAGAAATTTTACTCTACAACCGAAATTAATAAGCTGGTAGATGCTTTCCAACTCACTAGTTGGGCCCGGGATGGATATGGTGGGTCATTGGGGGGTCCCGTACGGTAAAGTGGAGAGGCCCCCCCACGCGGGTGGCTCCGTGCCCCCCTTCACCGGCCCTTCTGGCACCCCTCCTTTCCGGCTCCAAGTATACAAACCCGAAAAACCCCCACGGGTGGGTAAAACACCAAACATGCCTTTTTTCCCCTGTTTAAGGTTTATTTGTTTGTTATCTTTTTTTGAGATTGCTCTTCATGTTTTAACATTATCAGGCTTGATCTCCCTTTTTTTGATCCCGTTTTTGGCCCTGTCAATTTCAAGTAACCACGATGTTTTTTGCAGAATGGACTTAGTAGAAGTGACATAGATTTCAGTATTTTAGACTCCTCTTTTTCATTTAGGATCTCAAAGCATAGTTTTTGGGTATGTTAAGTGTGAACTCTAACCGGGAAAAATTTCTCTATATGTAACATCCCATATGTTTAAATTTTCTTAAATTTTTTCCTTTTTTTATTTAAATTTTTTGTTTTGGTGAAATACTCAATAAAATATTTGTTAAAAAAAAAAAAAAAAGAAAGAAGGTACTGCCATCCTTTTGAAGTTAAAATGAGAGGCCCTCTCCATAAAAAAGCTGCCCCCCTAAC